>JAXGGA010010025.1:0-48825 GCA_038373865.1 Uloborus plumipes | reverse complement strand
TATTTACCTTGACACGAACTTATCTTGAAAGAAAAAGAAAAATGTTGTTGAAAATAAAATAGTTAATTTCATGTGTGTATCTATTAAGCAGTCCACTTAGAATTAACAACCTGCTTGAGAACAGGTTATTTGCACAATGAAATTATCATAAAGTAGATAAGATAAAAGAAAAAAATTCAAATAGAACATTTTCATTTGTGTCCAAACAAAAAAGAAGCTAAAAAGTTTTACGGTGTGAATGACACAAGACAAGAACTTTTGGTGATCGCGAATCAGTTTATTGCTTAAGGCAGGAATTCAAGTAAAACAAGGACGATCGCCACTCACCAATGCAATCGCAAATTCCCAAATTTGGATACGTTACAATCGCTACGAGATACGATTCTAATATAATTCGACTTTCAGTAGCGATTGCAATTTGCGATCGCCTCGAAGCGATTGCAATGGTGTTTTACTTGAATTCTTGCCTAAATCACTCAATAAATTGAACTTTCGAACTGAATAAGAAAATTTACGCATTTGCTAATGAGTTTCTATGAGCTCTGAGAAATTCAGGAGGGGGGAAGCTGGGAATACGGGCCAATTTTTAGCTCTGCGGATGCAAGCTTGAAGTCAATGATTCTATTCTTCATAGCGACGCACACTTTTCTCAGACCGACGAAATGAACGTACGTATGAGCAGAGCAAATACTCCAAAACACTATTTTATTGAATATATGAAATTTTATAGTGTAATTAACATGTTTATAGTATACATGTTTACGGCCAAAGCCCGAAGTCCGGCCAGTTCCCGTATTGGCCGGTGCGTGTGCGTGGCAGAAGTCCGATGTACTGAAATTGAATTGCGTTTATGTGACTTTGGCTGACCACCAGGGCCGGATTTAGCGTTTGAAGCGTTCCGTGCCAAAGTAAAACATTGCGCCCATATTGAAGCACAATATAAGGATACCCCCTCCCCTCCAAAAAAAAAAGATCTTTCAAAAATTATTTAACAAACAGACAATAAAAAGAGGAAAAATTTTAATTTTTCATTGACAATTTTCCATTTAAAATAGACTTTTTTAAAAAAGTTATAGCCAGTAAAAAAAATCATGTTCGCATTTAATTATTCGGTAAAATTTGAAACTCCATTCGGGAAGCCCTAATCAGAGCATGTGCTAAATTACAAGACCTTTTTTCATAACACGCAAAACTGACATCGGATTAGCTTATTAAGATTTTACAAGGCTAAAACGAAAAAAGACTTTTTTAAAAAAGTTCTAGCCAGTAAAAAAAATCATGTAAAAATTATTCTCCCCTCCCCCTCATTTAAACTGTTTCCTCTTACAAACATCAACGTGTTCTAAAGAAAATGTTTAAACATATATGATTACGTAGTTTCTTCCCTTGAAGTCTCGTGAAACTGAGTGGGGTGGGGAGCATTCCAGGGTACTGGTTAATATTTCAAGAATCTGGCAAGAGAGATCTAATCATACTTAATTTTCATTTCAATCACTATTCTGTCTCTGAATGTAAATTGAATAAATATAAATGCGGAAGGTTCTTTGTTGAGACACAGCACTGCGACGCGTTAAGTATTTTATTTTATTATTTCTTTCACAACCAGAAACACTTGTCCAGACATGGATCCATTAGTGTCCATTGCTCGGATTCTGTACCAAAAATTAGTGAAAAAATTGTGAATGAAATAACGTTTTGATTTGAAGGATACTTTTCGTGGGGGGGGGGAATACCCCATGAACCTCTCTACTTGTTCCAAATGTTTCTGAACGTTTAACCTTCGTAAAACTAAAGAACAATTCGTTAACGAATAATATAATTGCTCCCTTCTCCTCCGTAAAACTGAATAAGATGGGAGCACTACCTCTAAAAACTGTCGGGTTGGGGTGGGAGGATGGTTTAATTTATATTGCATAAAGGTAAACAAGTAGGGTGAGAGAAGCACTTTCTGATTTTTTTTTGGCGCAAATAAAATGTTGACAATTCATAAAAACTCAAAAGCAGTTTATGCCCCACCCCCCGCCCTTTTCTTTTGCGTTGACGTAAGACTAGGCCTTTCAAGTCATTAATTGATTGAAAAAAGATAAGTTCTGAACAGAAAAATATACTAATTTTCTAAAGATGTTGCAGCATAAAATGCTGCTGAAAGACAAAAAATTCGGAAATAATACTTTTTTTGTCAAAATAAGCTATTTTATTCTTTTCTAAGCCATTTCATTTTGAAGCATAAAAACTGTCTTCTCGTGTTTGAGAGTTACAGAAAAGCCTATTTTTATTGAGGGAAATTGATGCACAAGCGGAGTAAATTTATATTTTGTTAAAACTGCATTTTATTTCAATACAGAAACGAATGATGGCAACAAAATGAGTGAATAATGACATAATTCTCCTCGAAACCCTTGGTTTACTGCAATATTACGAATGCTTGAGTGCTATATTTATCTATATAGGTACATGTAATAATTTATTAAGCAGAAAATTGTATTCCCCACCCCTTCCAAGGATAAATCGTGTCTGCCTAATGGGTCAGATTTTCAGATTCCATTTTTTATGTAAACAATTCGGATGATTATTTTACTGGAAATGGTGTACGGATTGAAATAATTATTTTTTCAGAAAATATTCAGAAAAAAAAATCAATTCAAATGCTGAACATAGTTTGCCCTCCAAATTATTTAGTTTATACATTGCACTCGAGTTTGAATCGACAATAGGTACGTATTTCCTCCACGTGGTTATCGCGAGGCACTGTTAGCCCTGGTTACAAAGGAGGGAAGAATGTGGGCGGTGTAGAACATTCACCTGTCATGTCAGGAAGGACTTCCTGAAGTGACAAGTCCCCTTTCAACTTAAACTCGTTCGGGGGGACGAATTCACCACTACGAAAATGCGTTGCCGTTTGGAAAGCATACAGTTCAAGTTTTCTCCTGTGCTTAAAAAGCGTTGCCTGAAAAATCCTGTTCTCTCGAGAGGGTTAAAAGATGAAGAGATGTTAGCGAAGATCATCTCAAATACAATGGACATAAAACTTTTAAAATTTTAAAAACAGTTCAGTACAACACACATACAAAGCTTAAAATTTCAAATGTTAAGACGAAAGCAACAGGCCCGGACTGGCCAGGTCGGGAAATCGGCGATCGCCGAGGGCCCCCGAGCCGGGAAGGGCCCCCAAATGAGTAAAAAAAGAAATAAAAATGTGTGTTTTTTTTTTTTTTTTTTTTTTTTTTTTTTTTTTTTTTTTTTTTTTAAGGATCCCAAACAAAGAAAAGAGGAAAAAATTCAAACAAGGAGAAAAGGAAAATTTAGTGGCCTTTTCTTAAAAGGATACTATAATATATATAAATAAACTATGAAGTGGCTCCAAACGAGGAGAAAGATATTGTGGCTTTTTTTTTTAATTTGATTTCCTTGTAGGGGGCCACTCCCCTACAAATGGTTTTTCCATCTCCTTGAAATGCACTCGTGAAATTTGTGTTTCAGTGCATATGATTTATCTGTATATTTGGGGGGGGGGGGAATTACTTGGTATCAGGGGCCCCCGCACGTCAATCAGTGAATTCGTGGGCTCCGGACCAGATATTGTAACGGGGCTCTCTTCAACAGTCATCTTCTCCCGCTAACCCCCATCAAGTTTTCGACATTTGGGTATATATTTGGAACTTTGAAATTTTTTTGCACAATGAGGGTCATTAAGGGCTCCGCAACAGGGTCGTATCTAAAGGAGCCCCCCCCCCCCCCCAATGAACGTAACCTTTCTATTTTATAACGCAAAACAGGAAAATATTTTTTTTTTTGTTTAACTGTCTAATAAACCAAGGTGCCCTGAACGAGGGGGAGGGGGCTGTGTGGCGTTTTTTTTAAATTTGATTTCCTTGTAGGGGCCCCTCCCCTACAAATGTTTTTTCCATCTCCTTGAAATACATTCGTGAAATTTGTGTTTCAGTGAGCTCTATAGGCACATGATTTATTTGTATATTTTTTGGGGAGGGGATTACTTGGTATCAGGGGCCCCCGCACGTCAATCAGTGAATTCGTGGGCTCCGGGCCAGATATTGTAACGGGGCTCTCTTCAACACTCACCTTCTCCCTCTAACCCCATCAAATTTTTGACAATTGGGTATATATTTGGAATTTCGAAATTTTTTTGCATAATGAGGGGCATTAAGGGGTTCGCAAAAGGGTCGTATCCAAAGGAGCCCCCCCCCCCCTTCAACGAACGTAACCCTTCTATTTTATAACGCAAAGCAGGAAAATAATTTTATTTTTTTGTTCAACTGTCTAATAAACCTAGGTGCTCTGAACGAGGGGGAGGGGGGATGTGTGGCGTTTTTATTTTAAGGATCTCACCTAGAAAGGGCCCAAGCAAGAAAGAGAAAAATTACCGGGCGTTCTTTTTAGGAAAAGAAAAATTAAGCAGCTTTCTTATAGATTCAAGCTGTAAAGGAGTAAGTGAGATTGTGGCCTTTTTTTTTTTCTTTAATTTGATTTCCTTGTAGCCCCCCCCCCTATAAATGTTTTTTTCCCCATCTCTCTGAAGTTCATTCGGGAAGTTTGTGTTTCAGTGAACTTATTTTAAGCATATGATTCATCAGTGTATTTGAAGGGGGGAGTACGTGGTATCAGAGGTCCCCGCACATCTTTCAGTGAATTCATGGGCCCCGGTTCAGATATTGTAACGGTGCCCCAACAACACTACCCCACCCCTTCACCTTCCCCATCAAATTATTGACAGTTCAGCAGATATTTGGAATTTTCAAACTTTTTTATTTCGCTTTGTTCTAAATTTTCAAACATTTCATTTAATGGCATTTATTGAGGGGCATTAAGGGGCGGTAACAGGGCTGTATCCAGATAAGACCCCCCCCCCCCCAACAAACGGAACCTTTCTATTTTGTAACGAAAAGAGGAAAATAATTTATTTATTTTTCAACTTACAAAAAAGAAAAATAAATTGATTTATTTTGTAATTGTTAAACAAGTGAAAATATGAAGAACTACAGAAAAATTTGGCAATTCAAAATGTCAGCTGTGCAAAACATATTTGAATACTTAAATGCACTCCCAATTTGATTGAAAGCATCTGTACTCCTGTGGGGATTTTTTGCTACACATGTCTCCAATCATCCCAAGCCCCAGAGTACAGAAAATGCGGTAAACGTTCACAGACGATCATTTTCTTTCTAATGTGTTTCTTGCCCGGAGGTATTTTTCTCCAACACAAACACAAGATTCGTAGAATAAGTTGTTTTGTCAATAGTTCCAAAGGATCATCGCCTGCCCCTTTCTGAAAATTGTTTTCAGAAATCGTCGCTCAGCAGGCCTGGTCGCGCAGCGGTTCATAAGGTGGTCAGTCATTGTCACTGCGTGACAGGTACAGGTTGACCCTAGGGGGGCGATGCCTTTGTAACAGACTGCCTAGTTCATTTGTGTGTGCATTGGAAGGATAAGTTGACAAGTCCCGTTTCTAATCAATGCAGATGTTATGATCGTGGGAAATGGCAAAAAAAAGCGCAGGTGCAAAAATAGTAACAATCAAGCTTTATGACTTATTCGAGACTCAATGAATCTTGAAGATATTTTTCCGAAAACAGATGACAATGAAGTGGATCGCTTTACCCGTGCTATCCACCTCCCTTTTTTCCCCTTAACTAGTGATTGTGGGAAAATAGAATGCACGTATGAAAGCGCTTCCGATGGGTTTGAGAAAAGAAAGTTGTTACTCCACTCTACAATCTGAACTGCATTGCAGTAAATAGTAGTTGACATTCTGAACTTCATTTGCAACTTGCCTGCAAGCAAATTATGTTTTTTATTAGGGCGACTGCAAGTAAAAAAAAATACGGCAGCATTTGTCTTACTCTTTGGGACGAAATAGTATAAAGATGAAGCAGAAAAGGTATGAGTTTATTTTCAAAGTTAAATTTTAACTTACTTTTTTTTTTAAAGTTTTAATCATAAATTCTTTTTTCTCATAAGCTCAGAATTAAAAGAAAAAAAATCTTCTTTTCTGCTAAACGTCGTGTCTTAGAAGTCAAAAGGTTAAAAGAAATACCGTAGAATGGGGTAACTTTGGGACACTTTTCAAAGTTTTACGCTCTTTCTTTTTTTATTTTTAAAGTTAGGTTACTGAAAAATTTATTAATATGTAAAGCCTGTCTTCCCTCTAACAAAATATAATAAGACAATAACTCTAGGAACAAGGGTATTTTATTAAAAAATATTTTAAACTGTCTCAATCTTACCCCACTAATTGGGGTAAAATTGGGACAGTGCATTATTTCCATTAGAAATAGCAAGAAACATGACTTTGTACCAATGTTACACCACAATATTGTATAAGTGCATTATCTACCTAAGAAAAGACAAGGTATTATTGGTATACAAGAGTGTGTACCAATTGCATTTCAGATCGACAGTGTCTTGTTCTTTATTGCTAGTAAAGCCTCTTGTAAATTTTCTTCAGTGTAATTTCTGTAGAGGCGTGTGCCAAGAGCTCTTTTATAATTTCTAGGCATTTTATTGTCCAATGCAATGCTGAAAAAAAAACAACTATTGTGAAAAAAAACCAGTATACAAACTTTGGGGCTGTCCCAAAATTACCCCGTAAAGAGCTGAAAATTTAGTTTATAGGTTATATAAAACAAAATACTTTAATAACATTGTTAATTCTATATAAAATACTTAAGAAGATGTTTGGTATTGTGTATACGTACTTGAAAGTGATCTGAAGTTCACAGTTCTTGAGGCAGAAGAGAAAGTTTCATCAAAACAAGAATTTTGTGAAAAACAATGGCAAGAAATAAAACTTGGCTGTCACAACGTGGTAGTAAACTGGTTCTGAAAACTGCCGCCAGGTAGTGGCAAGGTACAGAACTAAACAAAGAATGCGTTTGCAGATTGAACCTACGCAGTGTGTCCCTCAGGGAATCCTGCAAACTAAAATTAACCCGTTGTCCCAATGTTACCCACCCAGTCCCAAAGTTACCCCATCTTACGGTATTAAAAATGTAGTCACACTTGAAACAATCATTTTAATTGGTTAGTGTTTGAGATCAATCACAAGTGTTTATTATTATTATTATTTTAATGCTTAAAAACTTGCGGCGTACGGGATGGACGGCTATCTACAGCTTTATCGATCAAAATAATATACATATAGATGTACAAATTATTTTGTCTGTTAAAAAGTCTGAACATTGGAAAATTCAGTATTAAAAGTAAGGAAGAAAGAATCCAGCAAGTTATTACAGATTTACATTTCCCTTTTCAAGGCCAGAGTCAAAAGAGTATGTGTGTGTGTGTGGAGAGGGAGGGGGGGGGGTATCTTTTTCTAAAAACTACCCACATAAGTTACAAACATTTTTTAGGCAAAAAAAGGAAGTTTTCAGTACACATAGGCACGTCGCCACGTTTTCCAGGATGAGGTTAAAGATGAAAGGCAAAGGGCAGTGGCTTACGCAGACAAATCATTTCAGGGAGGGGGGCTGAGCCGAGACTTTTATTGATGCATTAATCCACGCATAAATTGTTGCTGAAACAATTCGCAATAAAAATGAACAAAATTGAATTGTAAGATAGTCATAAGCGTGGCAAACAGTAAGATGGACATGTCAAAAAAAGAAATAAAGAAAGAATTTACTTCTTTTCTTTCTTTGAATTTAGTCCTATAATTTAATTTTCTCACACAGAAAATTTTTCTCATGTCGCGATTTTAGCTCAAAGAAAAGAAAAAAGGTCATAGCTAAAATGTTTATTTATTTATTTATTTATTTATTTATTTGATAATTTCGGAGGGGGCTGCAGCCTTATCAGCCCACCACTCAATACGCCGCTATGTACCCAATATACTTCATAGGAAAAAACAACAAAATACATACACTTGTGCATAATTATATTCTTTCTTTAATCCAGCAAATTGACAACATATTTAAGTTACTTATAATTGTTAAAAATGTACATATGTGAGTAGGCCCCGTCACTTAAAATGCCTATGTGCTTCCAAATCCTCTATCCGGCCCTGCTTATAAAAGGCAGTTAGTTATCTTTTATTCGTTGGAAACCGATTTTATGGATTACCTTTGGCCCCCTAAAGTTGAGTCTCAATTTTAAGAACAAAATTGGACCACCATTTTTTCAGTTAAAAGAGGGGAAAGTGACAGTTTTTGGATATCAACCCTTCTGAAAATTTTCTGCAGTAAAACTGAGTACTGAACAAATGAATAAAGTGTTCTTTTCAGAGTCCTCAATGAAATGGTTTTGATTTTGGAATGACGGTTTTTGAAAAAGGTCACGTTTTTTCTACATATGCAATGCTTGAAGCACTTGCAGAACAATTATGGTCAAGTAATTTTATGCTGCAGAACAACACACAAAGTATTATGATTTAGGACTTGATTTGTTTATTATTACAGTGAACTCTCACATGTACGCCGCCTCATTTATGTGCCTTTTTCACTTCTACGACGATTTTATATGGTCCCAGCACATGTATAACTGTTCTAAAAATTGTTGTTTGCCTATTTTTTCTAGATGTTTTCGTAGTCCCAATTGCCTCTTATAAGGTCTCAGGAAGAATATTTTTCATATATTTTTCAAAAATTTTCCGGGGGAGAAACCCCCAGACCCCTATTTATTTTTTTCCGATTTTAGAATACATATGCGTCTCATGCCAATTTTTATTATGACGCTTTTAGAAGTTATTTGTGTCACAGAGTGTAAAATCTCTAGCATATTACTTCATTATACCACGTAAGAAATAAAAGGCAGGTTTAACAAAAAGGGTCTTTTATGTAAACATACAAGTCTCCGTTTAATTTATTCAATTATTTATATTTTTTTGAGTGGAGCTAGGGGGCGGGTGACACCTGTACTAGCTACGCCACTGATATTTTTCTATATATATATACAAGGGGCGCACAGTGGAGTATTTGAGTGAAAATCCTGGCCAAAAGTCGAAAATTGAAAAGTTCTCCGATTTTTATGAAAATTTATTTTATAATAGTTGATTAACTGGTGCATCGATCGGCACCAGTTTTGGAAACTTGAGCCTCATACAACTGCTCATAGCCTCGGTCAAAGATGAAGTTTCCGTGATAATTTTCGCTTTTTTGTTACGTTTCAGCCTAATTATTACGTTTTAATGCAGATTTTTTTGTGGCGTTATAAATGAATGGAATAAAACCAAACCAGTTTTACTGGTTAGAGAACTGTCAGGGCCTTGTGTTAAATTTTGATTCGAAGTAAATAGTTTTATTTTTTGTCGTCAAAGAAATAAATAAATGCTTGGTGCGAGAAATTTTTAATGGCTTTTTCCCAAATTTAGAACTAGTGAAAGCTTTTTAAGTGGTTGCCGCGCTTTGTCGCGCTATTTTGAAAGTTGGAGCGTATTTGTGGAAGTCTCATGTGCTGATTTCTGCAAAAAAATGTTCCGCAAACAGTTGCCATTTTTTTATATGATTTTTTTGAATAAAATGTATCATTTAATCATTTTGGACAAGTCTTGATATTAAAACGAATTTGGCAATGAAAATTTAATAAACTTGTAACTCGTGATCATTAGCATTATTGAATAGGTGGTGAATCAAAATAATAAAGCACAAAAAAAAAAAAAGCAATAAAATTTCAGACACGTGTTTCAGGGTTACGAGAAACTCCTTTATCAGTACATAAAGATGTGAGCCTGGAGTTGAGATTCAACGAAGTAATTTCAAAACGCTATTTTTATATTCATATTTTTTTGCATTGATTGTGCCATTGAAACATATTCATGCAATTTTATAACTGTTCGTGAGTTAGATTATTAATTTTTTTTATGTACGATAATCCGTCAATCAATTAAAATAGTTTTTTCTCACTGCGAAGTTTTTTTTCCCTTTTAAATTAAGATAACTTGAAAATACATTTATATATCATGATTTTCTTTCTTTATCATTGTAGAAAATTATGTGACGGGGGGCGTAGGGGGGGGAGGTATTTTCCCGCTTATATATAGTATGTTAGTAAATTTCTTTTCTAGCGCATTTCCTATCGATATCATTGTTGCTTAAGACGTTTTACCTACTCACTGTGAAATAGAACTCATATTAAATTTGAGCCCTAAGTTTCTATTCGCAGAATTCTTAGTGGGAAACATCACAGTGCTATGTAAACTGTTTTGTACATAAAAATCGACTCAAGGAATGGGTACTATTCGCTTCCATATGAGTGTGTCCAAGCTTGAGCACATTTTACTACTAACGACATTGGTCCCCCTCACGAAGGCCCTGCACCTGCACTCTTGAAATCGGATATCTACGTCCGGTCAGAGATAGGGGGAGGAAGGAGAAGACCACTAAGAAACAGAGGAACGTAACATTACGAACTACTATCATTGAAGAATCACACGCGTCAGTTTTGAGCTCCTAAACCATGGAATACTTCAATGTTGAAAATGTCCACCAATATTTTTTAAATTATACGGAATCTACCAAATTTCAGAGGTAAATAGTGCTCATTATTGCGGGGGCATATTGTGCGTAGGCATATTGTGCATATTTTACTTAAAATGCGTTCAAAATGCATACTTGCCTTTTCATTCAAACTTTTGTTGTACCACATTAAGAAAAATTATATTTTCCAGAAATTTTAAAAGTTCATACTTTGATACAACATGAAAAGTTGTTACTTTACCTTTTTCTGGAGGAAGGGAAGGGGGGGGGGACACATCAAATTACCACTATGGATGCCACACTAGTTACAGTAGTCATAGTGGTTTTTTTTTTTTTCTTGTGCATGGTTAACTTAGTATTTTAACGATTATAACCGATCGATTAAGTACTAGAATTCATAAAAGAAAAAAAAAAGGTTCAAATTTGTTTTGCACAGAACACTGGGCTATGTAAACAGCATTTTTTTCTTCAATAAACAAGTATTAATTACGGTGCATTCGTTCAAATAACAAGAAGTACACTGCATTAAATGCGCTTTCTTATTCCATTTTTGCTCTAAACTAGATTTTGGCAAGTAGCCAGCTGTTCCGGTAGGAACGTTCCTGAACGAAAATCGGTGAAAATATTTCTTTCACCTCTTTATAAAAAAATTCATTAAAAATCAATGGAGCAAGATAACTTCACCGTTTTTGCTTTAAATGAAGGTGAAATGTTTATATTGTATCCTTGAAAAGTTTCAGAGCAATAACACCATTAGATTCTCGGATGCATGAATTTAATTTACGTTGATTGATAAATTAAAAAACGTCGAAAAAGTGACCTTTCTTTGAAAATTCTTGGAAAATCGGGAAATTACGTTAAAACTTCAAACAATTTAGACTTTTAAAGACATTGCTTTGCTCTTTCTGGTGATGTATTGTTTTTCTTCCTACGTTTGCTAGAAACCTTTTTACGGTTGTAAACTCGTAAAAGTCTAAAACATAGATAAAACATTAAATAACTTTTTTTCTAAATTAAATTTTTAAAATCGAGCTTTAGGTTACGACATCTGACCTTTCAGAGAACTTGTGTACCAAGTGTCATAGCTGTAAGCTGGATAGCTTCGCTATACAGCGCACAAACGCACAGAACGGTATTCCCTTCAGAAGAGCAAGAATTCCGAAATAGTTTTGGCCAGGATTTTCAGTCAAATACTCCACTGTGGGGCGGCTCTGCGACTTTGCCAAGGGCGCCGAAATCGTTGCTACGCTTCTGCCCATCCCCCCCCCCTCACACACAAAGAAAAATGCAGTTTTTCATCACATAATTCAGTAAAAAAAAATCTCGGTTGGGACGGCAGGGGGTGCTGTAGGGCCCCCTGAAAGGGGTAATGGAAAGGGGCCCCCTTCCAGTACCTAGCCGACAACTCCAAGAAGAGCCAGTCCGGGCCTGGAAAGCAAGAATTGTCGAGTTACAGATTAAGAACAGAAATGCAGAACAAACAAGATAACATATGAAACCAGAAACATTTAAACGAAACAAAGACGAAACGAACAAGATAACAGAGATAAAAACACTATATTAGAGTAAAAAAACCAACGTCATGTAAAAAGTGAAACAAATTAGGATGGGTTGTATCCCGAAGTAATTCCGTCAAAGATGGATAAAAATTATTAAAATATTTAAAACGAGTATGTTTAAAATTTGGGCAGTTACATAAAATATGTAACACTGTCTGATTAACATTGCATGTGTTGCATAGTGGGGCTGGTTCATGACAAAGGAGGTATTTATGTGTGAATCTGGTATGGCCGATGCGAAGACGGGCTACTATTACTTGTTCCTTTCGCTTATTATTTAATGATTTAAAACCTTTTGTCGAGGGCTGGATGGCATGCAATTTATTTTGTGTTTCAGCGTCCCATTCATTCTGCCAATGTTTGTTAATACTGTCTATAATACAGTTCTTGATGTCTTCAAAAGGAACAAGGTCTTCAGCATGGGCACTTGCAGCCTTGGCAGCTGTGTCGGCTGCATCATTCCCAGAAATGCCTACATGACCAGGGATCCAACAAAATATTATTTTAAAATTTTTCTCTTTTAGACTGTGATATAGTTTGAAACATTGAAGAACTAAAGGATAGCTATTGCTGCTGCAGTTTATAATGGCATCTATTGAACTTTTTGAGTCACTGTATATTATCCAGTTTTTATTGTATGATTGGGTTATTGTTTGTAATGACGTGACTATAGCTTTAATTTCTGAAGTGAAGACTGAGCATGCAGTGTTTAGTTGTTGTGAAATGATTTGTCCATTAATTATTGCGGCAGAGCCAACGTGATCGTTAGACTTTGATCCGTCTGTGAAAATTTCTTTATACTGAGAATACTTTTCTTTTACATTATAGTAGAGTTGTTGAAAAACTGAATCGGCTGTGGTGTCTTTTTTAAATTTATCAAAATCATGGAGAACAGAAATATTACATTCGCTCCATGGTTCAATAAGTTCTGGAGTATTGTATGTATCAAAATCCGGAATATGTAGTAAATTAAGCGCCTGTCTCTTTCGGATTCCAAACGTTGGGATAACCGAAGGACGACGTAGAAATAAATCGGTATTTGATGGGTGAAAAATATATAAGTGCAAGGGATGGCTTGTGTTCTGCTTGATTTTAAAATAAAAATTAAGAGAAAGTTTCAGTCTTCTATTGCTAAGTGAAGGTTCGTGTGCTAAAATATACAGGGTGTCCACTTCTATCGTGGACCAATAGCTAATTTCTAAACCGTTAGAGATAAGCATATAGTTTATTTAGGAAAAAATCTCCAAAGTGCGAAAGGAATTTTCGGTCTATTCAATGTTTTTCAAAAAATCAAATTTTGAAAGAGTTACGAATTTTAAATTTTTATACAGCCCCGCAGTCCTATCAATCATATTTAGTAAAACATTCTTGACACTGTAACGCTTAAAACTAAAAAAAAATCACTGTTCTACGACAAAAATTGACCGAGTTATGATGTTTTGAAAAATCAAGATTTTGAAGGGTTTCGCATATGGTCCCTTAAGCGATCTCTGGATGACGTTATGAAATAATGCAAAATCTGGATTTTTCAAAACGTCATAACTCGGTCAATTTTTGTCGTAGAACAGTGATTTTTTTTAAGTTTTAAACGTTACAGTGTCAAGAATGTTTTACTAAATATGATTGATAAGACTGGGGGGTTGTATAAAAATTTAAATTTCGTAACTCTTTCAAAATTTGATTTTTTGAACAACGTTGAATAGACCCAAAATTCCTTTCCTAATTTGGAGATTTTTTCCTAAATGATCTATATGCTTATTTCTATCGGTTTAGAAATTAGCTATTGGTCCACGATAGGAGTGGACACCCTGTATAGACTATTAACAGGTGAGGTTCGAAAGGCACCTGTGCAAATGCGCAACGCCTGGTTATGTATAGGATCCAGAGATTTAAGATAGCTTTTTGCTGCAGAGCCATAAACTTGGCAACCGTAATCAAGTTTTGAGCGTATTAGAGCCCTGTAAATACGTAACATGGACTCAGCTAACACTTCTTGGGGTGCCCATACAAAGACCCTGAGAATGTTTAATTTTAATGTGCATTTCTTTTTTAAATCCTGTATATGCTGCAAAAATTTGAATCTATTATCAAGAGTCAGACCAAGGAACTTTCCTTGATCTTGAACAGATATCGGTTGATTATTGAGCAGTAAGTTTGGGTCAAGATGAAGCCCTCTCTTACGGCAGAAATGTATGCAAAAGGTTTTTTGAGCAGAGAAAGAAAAGCCACTTTCCTCCGCCCATTGAGAGATTTTATTAATAGCTATTTGAAGCTGTCTTTCAATGATACTCATGCTCGCTGACGAGAAAGAGATTTGAAAATCATCCACGAACATGGTACCCTTGACAGCGGGGGGTAGTTGTTCAATTAAGCTATTGATTGCAATAACGAAAAGAGTTACGCTCAACACACTTCCCTGGGGTACACCTTCTTCTTGGATGAAGGTATCAGACAGAATAGACTTGACGCGTACACGAAAAGTTCGGTGTTTAAGAAAATTAGAGATAAATATAGGTAGGTTACCTCGCAACCCATACTCGTGCAGAGTTTTGAGGATCCCATATCTCCAAGTACGGTCATATACCTTTTCAATGTCAAAAAATACGCTCACAAGATGTTTACGTTTAAGAAATGCTTCTCTGATCGATGTTTCAAGAAGCAGCAAATTGTCTACAGTGCTCCTGCCGCGCCTGAATCCACTTTGGAATGAGGATAGTAGATGATTTGACTCCAGAATGAAAATTAGTCGGGCGTTAACCATACGCTCCATCAATTTACATAAGCAACTGGTAAGGGCTATTGGTCTATAGCTTTCAGGTTGATTGGGTGGTTTCTTTGGTTTCAGTAAGGGAATTATTGTTGCTTGAGTCCAGATTTTCAGAAAACGTTGCTCAGTCCAAATTCTATTGAAGAGTTGTAGTATATATTCTAAAGAGGGTTTACTTAGATTTTTCAGCATACTATTATGTATTTCATCAGGACCAGGTGAAGTATTGCGGGTTTTCAAGCTATAAGAAGTTCTTTAAAAGTAAAATCGGTATTATATGAGTCTAAAATGTTTGAATTAAAATTAAGGATTTTTCTTTCCTTAAGCGATTTGAGAGCTAAAAACTTTGAATCATACTTGTCTGCTCTGGAGACTTCTGACAAGTGTGTCCCCAAGCAGTCAGCCACCTCTTTAAGGTCAGATATTGTTTGACCATTTTTTTGAAGTATGGGAGCACAAGATGTTTGATAACTGCCAACGATTTTTTTAATTTTGCCCCAAACGGTTTTAGATGGGGTGGACGTCGTTATTGTGCTGACATATGTTTGCCACGAGTCCCGTTGGCTTTTTCGCCGAATCCTCCGAGCTTCAGCACGAGCTCGTTTGAGTGATACAAGATTTTGTGTGGTCGGAAATCGACGAAACGTGTTCCATGCTTTTTTCTGTTTTTTATAGGCTGCCTGACAATCGGAGTTCCACCAAGGCTTCGGAAATTTAATCCTCCTCTTGGTGGTTCTTGGTATAGCAGCTTTCGCTGCATTCAATATAATGTCGGTTACTCGGCTTACTGCTACATCGATGTCAGAATCATTCACTACTTCCGATGTTATTTCTGCCAACTGGGTAAATGCTGCCCAATCAGCTCGATCAAGGCAGAAACTGGCTTGCTGCTGCGGTTGATAGCTGCAGCGCCCAGTAAAGGTTATCTTGATCGGAAAGTGGCCACTACTGTAGAGTCCACTTTCAACTCGAAATTCCCACAGTGGCAAAAGAGAAGGTGAGCATACTGCAAGATCGATGGCATGATATGTCTGCGTCGGAAGATGGAAATAAGTATTTTCACCATTATTAAGAATGCATAGATCATTGTCACTGATAGAATTTTCTATTATCAATCCTCTACTGTTGGTGTCTGGACTCCCCCAGAGAGGATTGTGGCCATTGAAATCCCCCAAGATGACAAATGGGGGAGGGAGTTGATCTATCAATGTCTGCAATTCCACGCTTCTCAAGTCATAAGAAGGTGGAATGTACACAGAACAGACTGTGACCAGCGAGTGAAGGTGGACACGCGCAGCTACTGCCTGGAGGGTCGTGTTGATATTGAGCTGGCTAGATGCATAATCATTAGAGATTAGCATCGCCACTCCACCACAACGACGGTCTCCTGTCAAGCAGTCCTTGCGGTATAGTTCAAAACCTTTCAGTCTCGGTTGATCAGAAGGTGACAAGAATGTCTCTTGCAGACAGAAAATGGCCGGTTGGTGATATTCGACAAGATCTTTGACGTCCGTGACATTACGCGAGTAACTCTGACAATTCTAAGTGCTCAGGGCCATGAAGACAAAAAAAGGGAAAAACGGCCAAAAGAAAGAAAGGCGGCTCATGAGGCAGGGACGTCCGTCCATCCCTCATCTTCGGATGGTGGCAGCTCTTGGAATTCAACATCATCAACATCCTCATGGAGGGGAGCAACTGCCTTAAGATAATTTTTAGTTAAAATAGTTTTCTTGTTGGGTAGCAAGAAGTCCTCTCTTTTGAAATTATAATAATTGGGAGGCCTCTGTTTAGAGGTAGCTCCGATTTTAGCACGTGCTTTTATGATTTTCTTTTTTTCAGTACATTTTTTTTAGAATTTTGTGCATTTGGTTTATTTGTAAGAAGAAATTCAGCAGGTTTTACTTTTTCTATTTGTGTTGTATTTGCATTAAGTTTGTTGGGTGGAGATTTTGAACTACTGGGTTTTTTATTCGGAGATATGTGAGTTTGGTCAGAATTAGTTTGTGTTTGTGCCTCTGTTTGTGTGCTAGAACTTTTGTAAACTTTTCTTACTGCTGCAGCATAAGATATTCCAGTTGTAGGGGTACGAGAATCAACAATTTTTCGTGCCTCAGGATAAGATAGATTTCGAGTCGTTTTTATGACTTGGATTTCTTTCTCAAGAAGCCATTTAGAGCATTTTTTTGAGTAAGATGGATGATCTCCCTTGCAGTTTACACATTTGTGCTCTTTGGTACAGCCATCACTGTCATGGCCGGGTTCAGCACATTTGGCACATGTGTTAACTCCACGGCACACGGTCTTAGAGTGCCCAAATCTTTGACACTTGAAACATCGAAGTGGATTTGGTATATGGGTGATTCTACGCTATTTGAATTCAGACGGCCAATGGAAAAACTTCATGTTAAACTGATTTTATTAATGTTTTTGTATGCTTAAGCCTTACAGACTATTATCTTTTATATGGACCACCTAATTAATTCACTACAATTACTTTATTTTAGCATTTATAGCTGAAAATAGTCCTAAATGTATACTCCCCTGGCCTGTTCAAATACTAGTTTTTATACAAACATGTTCGACGTTCAATTTTTGCTAACTTGGCATAACTTTTTTTGCCACAATCATACACTTACATTAACAGAGAAACATATTTCATCAGTAAACATTGAAAAAATATTTATTATTATTGTTAAAAAATACACTTTTCAACGGGCCATATCAACAGTGTCACCCTCACCTGGCGAACTTCAAAGACTGAAATTTCGCATAAAAAATGCATAAGGATGATGTTGATTGCGAATAACCAGTGTAATACTGAGTAAAGTTAAAAGCAAGCTAAAAGAGTTTTTAAAAAAATTCGAATATTATTGAATCGGTTCTCGTTGAAAGTGCCTCAAAGCGTACTGCGCCAGTCGCTGTAGTATTTCCCCTGGTAAGTATAATTTTTATATTTCATCGTTACATAAGTGTGCGTATGTATAATGTTATGCTTGTTGTGTGCAGACATCACGGTTTACGTGAAGTTCTGGTAAGAAGAACGCGTGATGTTGTTTTTATAGGTAATGTGTGATTTTGTCACTTCTCTGGCGTCACTTCCCTGGCAGTTTTGTTCCAAAAAAGGGTAAATATACATTAAAACTGTGTTACAAGCATAATTAATTTCATTTTTAATATTATTTGCCCCTGTGAAAGCAATTTGAATGAACGTAAATAATGCGGGAAGTATTTTTATTTGGGATCTGCGGTGCGACTTGTATGCAACATGTCGTGTTTTTAAGATTGTTTTTTTCATTTTATTACAACACGAAAAAATTTTTTGAATACAGGTTTTATAGAAATGAGTCCATACTATGATTTTACACCGAAAAATAAGTGAAATAATCGTAAATAAAACCAGAATTCTGCCAATAGTGTCACTCCCCTGGCAACGCATTTTCCCCTGGTATCGATAAACCCCCTAAAAATTGAAATTTCGTCTGGCCCTTACCACTACAATCATAAAAATAGCGGCTACTAGTGATATAATGAGTGTGAAATTAAACAGATTATTTTTTCTTTGGGGACACAAAAAACGCATTGACCGTAGAATCACCCATATAGGGCCGTACTGGGCAAGAGAGGTAGCCAGCTTTAACGCGTGGTGGGAGGTTAGGAGTACTAAACGTTAAGATGACATGTTTAGTAGGTAGTATTTCTCCATTGCGTCGGATGGTAATTCTTTTAACTCCACTCACGTGCTGGTCTTTTATCTCCTCTAAGATTTCTGTCTCTTGAGTGTAGTGGAGATCAGGCTCCGAAATGATTCCCCGAGAAAAGTTTAGGGTAGAATGTTCGGCAACAGTGACGAGATATGAGCCTATTTGTTTAAGAGAAAACAAAGGTTTAATTTGGTTTTGATTTTTTATTTCTAGAAGAAGTTCGCCGCTGCGTAATTTTTTCACTGATTCAAATTCTCCTATTTGATGTACTAGGGCTTTGTTGATTATGAATGGTGACACTTTGGTGAGATTTAAGTTCGGGTCAGATCGTTTAATAATGAAGAATTTTGCTGCACTATTCGATATCATTTGACGCTCCCCACAAGGGGGAGAAGGGTTTTTATTTTCAGAATCCACAATTGGACCGGAGAACTGGGGGGAAAAGGTGGGGTCGAGCCCCTGCGTAGCCCCCCTACACAGGGGTAAGGCTGGATACGTCAGGGTTCGCCAGCTAGCCCTGAAGTCTCCCGTTAGCGATACCGCTTGGCCCCGGTACCACGCAGCCATCGGCACGGTCGCCACACCTTGGCTTGGGTTTGTTCCGAAATTTGGTAAGTGTGATGAGGGAAGGAAGGAGAAACAAATCCCTTCTCGCCGATATTCTGTTTGAGCAACTGGGGGTCACGACTCCGCCCAAGAGCTCGCCCCGAACTCACCACACCGCAAGCCCCCCCACCACGACAAGGTAAACGGACAACGGGGGGGCTCCAAGTGAGACTACCTTATGCTTGAGTCCCGAAGAAGCACTTGAAAACAACGGACGGTTTTACATCTTGCAAAGAACTTCTAAAGAAACTATGGTAAATAACTATTGTCCTGATTGGTTGGTTGGTTGTTTTTTGTTTATTGGCGCAAGAGCCTTAGTAGGCTGTACTGCGCCAAACTATGGTTTTATGTTAAAAATAAAGATGTGTCAGAAATAAAATTATCTAAAATGCAATGCACATAAAAACTTCTAAACTTTTAAAAACATTTCGAAACAAGACACATTAAAGGTTCAAAATTTAAAATGATTAGACGAACGCAGGAATAGTCAAGTGATTTTCACTTAATTGTTTCTTTGGCGTAAGAGCCTTATAGGCTACACTGGGCTAATAAAAATATGTTAAAACCAAAATTTCTAAAAATTTTAAAAACATTTCTAAAAGAAACACATACACGAAGTTTAAAATTCTAAAATTAGAAACACATTGAACAGGAGAAAGACGACACAAAAACAAGGACAAAGCAAAAGCACTAAATCAGACTCAAAAAGCCAATATCATGAAGAAAGGGGAACAAACCCGGGTGAAGTGCGTCCCCCAGCAACTCCTTTAAAGACGGATTAAAATTGCTAAAATATTTATGACGAATGTGATTAAAGTTAGGGCAGTCACTAAGAATGTGTAACACTGTTTGAGAAGTATTACATGTTCGGCATGTTGGAGCTGGTTCACGGCACAAGAGATGTTTGTGGGTGAACCTTGTGTGACCAATGCGGAGTCGAGATATTAAAACTTGTTGTCTCCTGGTAAGCTGCAATGACCTGAAACCTTTCGTCGAGGGCTGGATGGAGCGTAATTTATTATGAGTTTCAGCATTCCAGACATGCTGCCAATGGGTGTTAAGACTTTCGCATATGGCATTTTTAATGTCGTTGAAAGGAACAGGATCATCGATTATAATGTCTGCAGCTTTAGCAGCTGTATCGGCTGCCTCGTTACCTGTAATACCTACATGACCTGGGATCCAACAGAAAAATATTTGAAAATTATTTTGTTTTAAGATATTGTATAAAAGGAAAGATTGAATTACCAGAGGATGACTGTTGTTATTGCAGTTGGTGATAGATTCTACTGAACTCATTGAGTCAGTGTAGATTATCCATTTCTTATGGTCTGATTGGGTTATTGCTTTTACAGATGTAAATATTGCTTTAATTTCAGAGGTAAAAACGGAACAGGAGGTATTTAATTTGCCTGAAATTACTCGATCGTCAAAAACTGCAGCAAAGCCAACGTGATCAATGGATTTAGATCCATCCGTGAAAATTTCTTTATATTGATAATATTTGTTTTTAATACTGCAATATATTTGTTTGTAAACTAAATTTGTTGTAGTTTCTTTTGGGTACTTCTCAAGGTCATGCAGTGTAAAAATAGTATCTTCGCTCCATGGCTCAAAAGGTTCTACATTGTTAAAAGTTTTAAATTCTGTCAGCTGAAGGTCACTAATACTCTGTCGCATTCGGATACCAAATGTTGGAGTAACCGAAGGGCGACGCCGAAACAAGTCAATATGCGATGGATAAAAAACATATAAATGAAGAGGATGATTGGTGTCAGATTTTATTTTAAAGTAATAATTTAAAGATATTTTAAGCCGGCTATAATGAAGTTTAGGTTCTTGTGCTAATATATACAGGCTATTTATAGGAGAAGTTCTAAAAGCTCCTGTACAAATGCGCAAGGCCTGGTTATGTACTGGGTCCAGAAGTGTGAGATAGCTTTTGGCCGCAGAGCCGTATATCTGGCAGCCGTAATCAAGTTTTGAGCGTATCAGAGCCCTGTAGATTCTTAACATGGACTCTGTATCGGCACCCCAAGAAGTGTTAGCCAAGACTCTAAGAATGTTTAATTTTAGTGTACAATTCTTTTTTAATTCTCGTATATGAGGTATAAATTTCAGTTTGTTATCCAGTGTGAGACCAAGGAATTTTCCTTGCTCTTTTACAGAGATTGGTTGGTTATTAATAAATAGCTCTGGATCAGGATGAAGACCTCTTTTTCGACAGAAATGAATACAGAATGTTTTTTGAGCAGAGAAAACAAAGCCATTTTCATCCGCCCATTGCGAGACTTTATTAATAGCTGTTTGTAGTTGTCTCTCAACGATACTCATGCTCGGTGACGAGAAAGAGATTTGAAAATCATCAACGAACATGGTACCTTTGACAGCGGGAGGTAGTTGTTCGATTAAGCTGTTGATTGCTATTAGGAAAAGAGTTACGCTCAGCACACTTCCTTGGGGCACCCCTTCTTCTTGAATAAAGGTATCCGACAGAACAGACTTGACACGTACACGGAATGATCGATTTTTCAAAAAATTGGCAAGGAAGATGGGGAGGTTACCTCGCAACCCATACTCATGCAGAGTTTTGAGAATCCCGTATCTCCATGTACGGTCATATGCTTTCTCTATGTCGAAGAATACGCTCACAAGATGTTTACGTTTAAGAAAGGCTTCTCTAATTAATGTTTCGAGAAGCAGCAGATTGTCAACTGTGCATCTGCCACGCCTGAATCCACTTTGATAGGGGGACAGCAGATGGTACGACTCCAGAATGTACATCAGCCTGGCGTTGACCATCCGCTCCATTAGTTTACATAAGCAGCTAGTGAGAGCTATGGGTCTATAGCTCTCTGGTTTATCGGATTTTTTATTTGGTTTAAGAATAGGTATTATTATTGCTTGACTCCATGTTTTTGGGAGGCGCTGCTCAGAATAAATTCGATTAAAAAGCTGCAGTATATTTTCTAAAGAAGAGTTGCTTAAATTTCTTAACATACTATTGTGGATCTCATCTGGACCCGGTGATGTGTTTTTTGTCTTTTTTAAAGCGGTATTAAGTTCTTTAAATGTAAAATCTGAATTGTATTTTTCATTAATGTTAGAATAAAAATTCAGGAGTCTTTTCTCTTTAACAGATTTTAGAGCTAAAAATTTTTGGCAATAATTATCTGCTCTGGAGACATCTGCCAAATGAGTCCCCAAGCAGTTTGCCACTTCTTTGTAATCAGATAAAATTTGACCATTCTTCTCTAAAATGGGCGCACAAGATGTATTATAGTTGCCAGCGATTTTTTTAATTTTACCCCACACGGTTTTGGATGGGGTGGACGTCGTGATTGTGCTGACATACGTACGCCACGAGTCCCGCTGACTTTTCCGTCGAATCCTCCGAGCTTCAGCACGAGCTCGTTTCAGAGCCACTAGATTCTGTGTGGTCGGATAACGACGGAATGTGTGCCATGCTTTTCTCTGCTTCTTATGAGCTACCTGACAGTCAGAGTTCCACCAAGGCTTAGGGAATTTAATCCTGCCCTTAGTGGTTCTTGGAATAGCAGCGTTCGCTGCATTCAAAATAGTGTCGGTTACTCGGCTTACCGCTTCATCGATGTCACTATCATTCACAACTTCGGATGTTATTTCTGCCAGCTGGGTAAATATTGCCCAATCGGCTCGATCAAGACGGAAACGGGGTTGCTGCTGCTGTTGATAGCTGCTGCGTCCAGTAAATGTCATCTTAATCGGAAAGTGGCCACTAGTGTAGAAACCACTTTCAACCTGGAAATCCCAACGGGGCAGAAGTGAAGGTGAGCATATTGCAAGATCGATGGCATGGTAAGACTGCGTCGGAAGGTGGAAATAGGTATTTTCACCGTTATTAAGAATACAAAGATCATTGTCACATATAAGCTGTTCTATAGTCAAACCTCTACTGTTGGAGTCTGGACTTCCCCAGAGAGGGTTGTGGCCATTGAAGTCCCCCAAGATGATAAATGGGGGTGGCAGCTGATCAATTAATGTCTGCAATTCCACGCTTCTTAAGTCATAAGAAGGTGGAATATACACAGAACATACTGTTAACAGCGAGCGAAGGTGTATGCGCGCAGCTACTGCCTGAAGGGACGTGTTGATATTGAGTTGGCCTGATGCGTAATCATTAGAGATTAGCAATGCCACTCCTCCACAACGACGGTCTCCTGTTAGGCAGTCCTTGCGGTACATTGCAAAACCTTTCAATCTCGGTGTATCAGTAGGTGACAAGAATGTTTCTTGCAGACAGAATATGGCCGGTTGGTGATATTCGACAAGATCTTTGACGTCCGTGACGTTATGCGAGTAACTCTGACAATTCCAAGATAGAATGCTCAGGGCCATAGAATGAAAGAAAAGAACAAACGGCCAACTGAAAGAAGAACAACTCATGAGGCAGGAACCTCCGTCCATCCTTCATCATCGGACGACGGAATATCTTTTATTTCAACGTCCTCGACGTCCTCATGAGGAAGGTAATTGCGAGATTTACTAAGAGTTACTTTCTTGCTAGTGCGCAAGAAGTCCTCTTTTTTAAAATTATAAAAATTTGGGGGTCTCTGTTTAGACGCCACCCCTATCTTAGCACGCGATTGAATTAGTTTCTTTTTTTCTGCACATTTCTTTTGTTTTTGTTCATTTACTTTGCTTAAAGACACTGTAACTGCGGTACTTGTACTGGGTTTTTGAACTGTTTGGATTTCATTTTCATTACGAACTTTTTGTGGTGATTTAGAAGTAGTTGGCTGATTATTTGTTGTTTTAGGTGAGTTAAGTATCTTACTGCTGGTTATTTTGCATATTTGGGGCTCTGTTTGCGTGCTTGCGGATTTCAATACCTTTCTTATTGCTGCTGCATAAGAAAGTCCGGCTGTAGGAGTGCGAGCTTCTACAATCTTTCTAGCATCTGGGTATGATATATTTTGTGTGGTTTTAACTACCTGTATTTCTTTTTCACAGAGCCATTTCGAGCACTTTCTAGAGTATGAGGGATGATCTCCCTTGCAATTGACGCATTTGAATTCCTTCGTACATTCATTGCTATCGTGGCCGGGCTCAGCACATCTGGCACAAGTATCTGTACCACGGCATGATAGCTTGGAATGACCGAAACGCTGGCATTTAAAGCACCGTAGCGGATTAGGAATGTATGGTCTGACAGGACATGAGAGATAACCAGCTTTGACACGTGAAGGGAGGATAGGCGTACTAAAAGTCAGAATAATATGCTTCGTATTCTGCATTTCGCCATTGCGTTTAATAGTGATCCTCTTCACTCCACTTACGTGTTGGTCTGACATTTCCTCTAGAATTTCCTTCTCCGACGTGAAAAGAAGGTCAGGCTCTGAAATTATTCCGCGTGAAAAGTTTAAAGTTGAGTGGGCTGTCACAGAGCAAAGATATGGGCCTAGTTGTTTAATTGCAAGTATTGGTTCCACTTGTTTCGACTGCTTTATTTCTACTAGAAGCTCACCAGTACGTATTTTTTTTACTGAATTAAACTCACCTATAAGATGAATTAGGGCTTTGTTTATAATAAACGGAGAAACAGCTGCAAAAGTAAGGTTTTCGTTCCTTTTGATAATGAAAAATTTGGCAGTGCTGGATGATAGAACATTCTGACGCTCCCCACAAGGGGGAGAAGAGTTTTTATTTTTTGAATCCACAATTGGACCGGAGAACTGGGGGGAAAAGTGGGGTTGAGCCCCTGCGTAGCCCCCCTACACAGGGGTAAGGCTGCATACGACAGGGTTCGCCAGCTAGCCCTGAAGCCTCCCGTATGAGATACCGCTTAGCCCCGGTACCACGCAGCCATCGGCACGGTTGACACACCTTGGCTTGGGTTTTTGTTCCGAAATTTGGTAAGTGTGATGAGGGAAGGAAGGAGAAACAAATCCCTTCCCGCCGATATTCTGTTTGAGCAACTGGGGGTCACGACTCCGCCAAGAGCTCGCCCCGAACTCACCACACCGCAAGCCCCCCCACCACGACAAGGTAAACGGACAACGGGGGGGCTATTGTCCTGAAATTCTTACTCTTTGGGAAGGAAACATGGACATTCAACCATGTGGAAATATCTCTGCCGTCGCTTATTACGTTGCAAAATATGTGAGTAAGTGAGAACCTTACGACACTGGAGACGTTGTACGCCAAGCAATTGCAAAAGCTGAAAGACGGGGTGGCACAGTGTGGAAGCAACTGTTCGCTGTCTCTATGGCAATACTCTCACAACGCTTGGTTAGTGCTCCCGAATGTGCATATCGTCTTTGCCACCTGCCGCTTAAAATGAGTTCTCGTAAAACAATATTTGTAAATAGCTGCATGCCAAATCATCGTTTTTGTTTATTGCGGTTTGAAAGGGATGAAACTTCACTATACAGCACTATATTTGACCGTTACGTGTTGAGGCCTGATGAGCTAGAGAATATAAGCCTGGCAGAATTTGTTGTGCGTTATGAGACGATCTCAAATATTATGTGGAGTGAAGAAGGTAGTGATATCGAACTGAGAGGACCGGTTGATGGGCCTAAAAGAGTAAAATGCATACGATTGAGGGACGGTTCACGCATGCGAGTAAGAAATAAGCCAGCTGTGTTACGTACACGTTACTATACACTTACTAGTGACAAAGATGGGTATTATTACAGCTTAATTGTTCGTCATATTCCGTTCCGTGATGAAAATCAACTAATGATAGAAGAGGAGACTCCAGAATTGTGTTTCCTTAGACGAAAAAACGAATTAAGGCTTCTGTTGAATAACGTTAGTACCGAAGAATTTGCTCATGCAGAACAGGTCATTCAACAGGCACTTGCCCAGGAAACTGCTTTAAATGCTGCCCGTGAAATGAGTTTCGACAATGTTGACTGTGAGACTGGTCTCGAAAATATCAGGGATCATCAAATTATAAACGCCGATGAACATATTAATCAGTATCATGACGACTACTGTGAAGATGTGGAAGGAAGAAGAACAATGACTGATGATGTTTTTTTTAAATAATATCAGAGGTCTAAACATACAGCAAGAGTTATTTCAAAGAATTTCTGCGGCTATTGAAAAAGATTTACAGGGTGACGATGAAAAGTTGTCGCTTTTTATAACTGGGGGAGCTGGAAGTGGCAAATCATTTGTTTTAAAATTACTCGTGGAGCACATCAAAAGGTGTTATGTGCCTACAGTTGATTTGCTTTTAAAGCCTAAATTCGTTGAGGTAGGTTCATTGACTAGTGTTGCTGCCTGCCAGGTACTTGGAAAAACATTACATTCTCTTGTTTTCTCTTCCCATCGAAAAAGGTAATTCAACAGCATATAGACACTTAACTGGGGAAAAGCTGGAACAGGAAAGACGTAAATGGCGTAACATTAGTCGGTTAGTGATAGACGAAGTATCTATGATTTCTTATGAGAACTTACGAATGATTCATTTTCGGCTACAGGAATTCAAAAACAGTGATAAATTGTTTGATGGGATAAATATTGTTCTCTTTGGAGACATCAGGGTCATTCCATGTGAAATCAACAAGCGTCAAAACTTGACCATCACCAATTTCAAAAAAAAATTATAGGGTTGATTACCTCTATAAAGTGATACAAAAAACTGATTTTTAAAATTTTTTTCAGCTGTTAGTTTTTTGTGTGAAACCGCTTAAAAAACGCAAAAAATGGAAAAAAGTGAAATTTTGAACATACAAAGATACAATTTTCTCAGCTTGTATTGCAGCTAGAGTCTTTTGTTATATGTCATTGTAAAGCTCTTTAAACAAGCTTTCAAATGATATGTAATTTGACAAGGTTTCGTGATGTTAATATTTCAAGGTCACCAAAAGCATTATTTGACCATGAATATTTCAAAAAGTGCATTTTTTAAAAATCTGCAAAATATATATACAGGGTGTCCACTCCAATCGTGGACCAATAGCTAATTTCTAAACCGTTAGAGATACGCATATAGTTTATTTAGGAAAAAATCTCCAAATTATGAAAGGAATTTTGGGTCTATTCAATGTTTTTCAAAAAATCAAATTTTGAAAGAGTTACGAAATTTAAATTTTTATATAGCCCCCCAGTCCTATCAATCATATTTAGTAAAACATTCTTGACACTGTAACGTTTAAAACTAAAAAAAAATCACTCTTCTACCACAAAAATTGACCGAGTTATGACGTTTTGAAAAATCAAGATTTTGCATTATTTCATGACGTCATCGAGAGATCACTTAAGGGACCGTATGCGAAATCCTTCAAAATCTTGATTTTTCAAAACGTCATAACTCGGTCAATTTTTGTGGTAGAAGAGTGATTTTTTTTTAGTTTTAAACGTTACAGTGTCAAGAATATTTTACTAAATATGATTGATAGGACTGGGGGCTGTATAAAAATTTAAATTTCGTAACTCTTTCAAAATTTGATTTTTTGAAAAACATTGAATGGACCCAAAATTCCTTTCGTAATTTGGAGATTTTTTCCTAAGTAAACTCTATGCTTATCTCTAACGGTTTAGAAATTAGCTATTGGTCCACGATTGGAGAGGACACCCTGTATATTACTTCCTAATATAGTGCATATGTGGTTAAATTTGCAGAATGGGACAGCAATGGGATCTGGATGAAAAATGGAATCAACTTTTTACACTCTTACCACTTTATTGCAATGCCTATGGCTCCTGAGGATATATAATACAGAAATATTGCAAACTGCGAAATGTTATTTACAAGTGACGGTTGGCTTATTCCACGTCTTGTTTTGAGAGGTTATAAATAATTCCTTTTCCGTTTCTACTAGGGTCTACTTTCGAAATAATAGCACTTATGGACACATTGACAACATTTTCAAAGTCTGGATAGTAGATAGAATTTGAGGGTCCATGAGGCTGCAACAGCTTGATTTTCTTCATCTGTGTCTAAGACGCACCTTAGCCATCAATATCCATTATACTTGCAGATCAAGAATCCAACCATTTCTGGGCAATCAAGATCGCCTTTGACAGTTGTAGCACGTTCAATCCTTATAGTGTTGAAAATGAATATGCATTCACTTGCATCTGATTCCTGTTTAATGGCATTATACAATGAAGACTGAGTGCCTGGTGTTGTTCTTGCCATCATTTTTCCGGATTTCAAAGCCTCTGCTTCCTGTTTATAATGTTCAATTGTGCAATATTGAAAATGAATTGATTTGATATGGAAGAAAAGGCTTTGAAATCTAGAAAAATGATGGCAAGAACAACACCAATCACTCAGAGACTTCGTTGTTTCATGCCATTAAATAGGAATCAGATGCAAGTGATAACATATTCATTTTCCAACACTATAAGCATTGAACGTACTACAACTGTCAAGGGGCGATCTTCATTGCTCAGAAATTTTTTGGATTCTTGACCTGCAGGCATAATGGATATTGATGGAAAGTGTGCTTCTTAGACACAGCTGAAGAAAATCAAAATGTAAAAATCGAGCTGTTGCATCCTCATAGACCCTCAAGCTCTTTCTACTATCCTGACTTTGAAAATGTTTTCAATGTGCCTATAAGTGCTATTATTTCGAAAGTAGACCCTAGTAGAAACGGAAAAGGAATGATTTTTACCTCTCAAAACAAGACGTGGAATAAGCCAACCGTCACTTGTAAATAACATTTCGCAGTTTGCAATATTTCTGTATTATATATCCTCAGGAGCCATAGGCATTGCAATAAAGTGGTAAGAGTGTAAAAAGTTGATTCCATTTTTCATCCAGATCCCATTGCTGTCCCATTCTGCAAATTTTACCACATATGCACTACATTAGGAAGTAATATATATATATTTTGCAGATTTTTAAAAAATGCACTTTTTGAAATATTCAAGGTCAAATAATGCTTTTGGTGACCTTGAAATATTAAAATCACAAAACCTTGTCAAATTATATATCATTTGAAAGCTTGTTTAAAGATCTTTACAATGACATATAACAAAAGACTCTAGCTGCAATACAAGCTGAGAAAATTGAATCTTTGTATGTTCAAAATTTCACTTTTTCCCATCTTTTGCGTTTTTTAAGCGGCCTCACACAAAAAACTAACAACTGAAAAAAAATTTTTAAAATCAGTTTTTTGTATCACTTTATAGAGGTAATCAACCCTTACCACCTGTAAAAGGACATTGGTGCTTTGTACAGTCACCTTGGAATGCAGCTGAAGTTAATTAACTTCAGCTGCATTCCAAGGTGCACGCATTTTCATTCTGCGAATTGACGATCAACCTGAGGCAACGAAATGATACAGAATTTGTCGACCAGTTAAACAATTTGCGCGTAGGTGAAATGACAATAGGTGAACTGGAACTGCTCTGTCAGAGGAGAAGGGTGGCTTTAGATGAAGAGTTTAAGGATGGTGTAGTGGTTCGAATATTCCCCACCATTAAACAGGTTGACGAATACAATCATAAGATGACAGCTATAAATTCAAAGCAAAATCGGGTTTATACAATCCGTTCCATAGATGAGCCTCGTGAAGTTGCTATCTATGGTAAAAGACCTCCGGATAATGTTATTCCAAAAGATGTGAATAATTGTGGTGAACTTTTATCTGAGATAAAATTAAGTGTCGAATCCCGTGTGACGTTGCGAAGTAAGATTTCAGTGTCTGACGGCCTCGTCAATGGTGCTATGGGTGTTGTACAAGCAATAAAATGGCCATCCCTACGCAGGGATCAACTAGAGGAAGGGGAATTACCGGACTGCATTTAGTAAAATTTGACGATTAAACCATTGGAAGCAGAGTAAAAAATAGCAATTGTTGTGTCGCCATACCTCCAGTGGTTGCAACTTTTCAAGGCACGAAGAGTTATGGAGACATTGAGAGCAGGATGTTGCCGATGATTTTATGCTGGGCCGTTACGGTACACAAATTGCAAGGTACGACCCTTGATAAAGCTGTAATCGACCTCGGAAAGAAAGTGTTTGCCAAAGGGCAGGCATATGTGGCACTGAGTAGAGTAAAAACACTTGAGGGTATTGCTTTACCTGATCTAGAGCCAAATAAGGTATTACACAAACCTCACGATGAACGAGCTTAGCAGAAATGAAAAGACTGAGAGGTCTACATAAAAGAGACTGATAGGTCTAAATTCATTCATTAAGATTTTTGTTTATTGTTATACACAACTCAGCATAAGAAATGCGTGAGTAAACAATAAATCAATTTATATGGACCACCTTCAAAGTCTTCATTTTGTCAATACTCTTTCAAAAAAAAAAAAAAAAATCAAGATCAGGACATTTTTAACATTTTCTCTAAAAGTATTTCGTACATATGCGCCGGTACATGCATAATATCGAACTCTAATTATTTTTGTATATCACAATATTAAAAGTTAAGGTGATGGGACCTGATGGGAGCTGGAAATATATTTTTTAAAAAATTGGGGAAATCAGGCATAAATATTTTCCATCAGTAAAACTGCGGTTTGCATGCCGCATAAGCGTATGACGTAGACGCTGCATTTCTTTTTCTGCAGCTTGAAAATCCACCGACTTGCTCGAGGATCGAACTGATGCTCTTGCCAATGAGAGCCTAGCGTCTTTACCGTAAAGCCACTCTATCGGCGAGCGACATAGCAAAGAGTGTGCGCATGAAATTCCGTTCATGATGCGCAAAGAGTATGCGCATGAGCGGAATTCTGAAGATTTCCCTCAATTTCTTCAGGATTCCGTTCTCAAACCCCGCATCATGGGACCATGGGACGGCTTGAGATGAGCCTTGAATATTCAATACAAAACGCGGAAATGATATTAGCAGTACCAGCTATCTGCCCTGGAGTTGAATTGATACACAAAATACTGGATTGGATTGATGAAAGCCTCCGAAAATTGATTTTTAAAAATTTAACCATTATTTAATGGGGGAAATTGCATGAAATTTGCTGTTTTCCATAATTACCGTTCTCAAACCCCGCATCATAGGACCATGGGACCACCAGAAAGGTGCACCCTTTCAAACAAAAGAAAAAATATCCAAATCGAACTATTCAGTTAAAAGTTATGCTTAGTCATACATTAAAAAATATATCGCACGCCTAGAAGAATACTGTCACAACTCAAAAGCCGAAACTCCGAATGTTCAGAGATGTACCCAGAGCCATGATTTAAAAGTCAAAAAGAAACGTTTATTTTAAAAGCATTATGAAAGCAAATGAGCCGAAATGATCTAACCTAATGTATGATAGACTGCACTATTACTAATTGCTTTAATATATCAATTTCTTTTCCATGTCTTAAATTTTTCTGTTTTTGAGTTGTGACAGTATTCTTCTAGGTGTGCGATATATATTCCGGTCGACTAGAGAACCTCCTCCGTGTTTTCGTCGGTTAAAAAGAAACTAACAAAAGAACATCTTCTGGCTAAGCAGTTTTTCGCCGATTTTTAAATTCAGGCCAATTTGAGTAGAACTGCCATAAAACACCTTACACAGTTGGCAAAAGAAAGCATTAAGAAAACATAAAAGAATTAGTTCGTATCTCAAGCCATCTCGTTACTATGCAAGTTAAAAAAAAGGGTTAGTTGGATTTCGAATGTCCGCAAGACTGCCAGAAAGGTTGGTTGGTTGGTTGCTTGAGGTTTACTGGCACAAGAGCCTTCATAGGCTATGCTGCGCCAAACGATGATAACCCAAAAAGCATATAAAAATTTAAAACCATTTTTAAAACAGACATATAAGTGACGTTTAAAATCTTAACTGATGAAGACGACAAAAAGACATATTTTTAAGTAATTTCAGAAATAAATAACTAAAACAAGGACAGAATACACAAGACAAAGATAAAACCACTATATTAGAGACATAAAACCAATTTCATGTAAAAAGGGGAACAAATTAGGATGAGGTATATCCCCAAGTAATTCAGTTAAAGATGGATAAAAGTTATTAAAATTTTTAAAACGAGTTTGGTTAAAATTTGGGCATTTACACAGGATATGAAACACTGTCTGGTTGATATTGCAGTTAATACATATAGGCGCTGGTTCGCGACAAAGAAGGTGTTTGTGTGTGATCCTGGTATGGCCGATGCGAAGACGGGCTATGACGACTTGTTTCCTTCGCTTAATATCACAAGGATTTTTGAAAACCCTTTTGTGAAGGGCCTGCCTGGTTAGGCTTGGTTGGCTATATGAGGGTTTGTTTGGCGCATGAGCCTTAGTAGGCTATGCTGCGCCATACGCTGTTATAAAATTTTAAACAATTAACAGATGATAAAGCTAAAATTTCCGAAAATACTTCTGTCGTAAAACTTAGATAGATTTAAAAACGTTTCTAAAACTGGCACTAATATAGAGTTTAAAATTGTTAAACATAATCTGTCTAGTAATTTTAGGTAAAACCATACATACAAAGATGACACAAACAAGCAGAAAAGGATAAAAACACTAAATTAGAGATATAAAACCAATTTCATGAAGGAATGAGAACAAATTAGGATGGAGTGTGTCCCCTAACAACTCCGTCATAGATGGATAAAAAGTCTTAAAATATTTTAAACGAGTATGATTAAAATTTGGGCAGTTACATAAAATATGTAACACTGTCTGATTAACATTGCATCTATTGCATGTAGGAGTAGGTTCGCGGCAAAGAAGGTGTTTGTGGGTGAATCTTGTATGGCTGATGCGAAGACGGGTTATTATTACTTGTTGTTTTCTCTTATAGTTTAGGGATTTGAAACCTTTGATCGAAGGTTGGATGGAGTGCAGCTTATTCCGTATTTCTCCATCCCAGTCACGCTGCCAATTGATGTTAACACAATCTTTAATGCATTTTTTTATGTCGTCAAAGGGAACAAGGTCTTCGCCATGGGCACTTGCAGCCTTAGCAGCTGTATCTGCTGCCTCATTGCCAGCAATGCCTACATGACCAGGTATCCAACAGAAAAGAAGTTTAAAATTATTTTGTTTTAGGCTATGATATGACTGAAAAGATTGAACAACAAAAGGATGACTAGTATTACTGCAGTTTGAAAGAGCATACAAAGAACTTTTCGAATATGTGTAAATTATCCACTTTTTGTGATTTGATTGGGCTATTGTTTGGAGAGAGGTGGCTATGGCTTTGATTTCAGAAGTGAAGACTGAACAAGAAGTATTTAGTTGCTGTGAAATAGTATTACCGTCTATTACTGCCGCGAAGCCAACGCGATCGTTTGATTTAGACCCGTCGGTAAAAATTTCTTTATATGAGGAATATTTTTGTTTTACATCGTTATATATTTGTTGGTATACCGAGTCTGCAGTAGTATCTTTTTGAAAGTTACAGAAATCATAAATAAAAGTAATGTTACTTTTGTTCCAAGGTTCAATAAGTTCTGCTTTATCGGGTAAATCAAAATCAAAAAGCTGCAGGTTGCTGATCGCCTGTCGCATTCGAATCCCAAATGTTGGGGTTACCGAAGGACGGCGCAGAAATAAGTCAGTATATGATGGATAAAAGATCTGTAGATGCAAAGGGTGGTTTTGGTTTGGCTTAATTTTAAAATAAAAATCTAGAGAAAGCTTTAGACGTCTATTGTGTAGAGAAGGTTCATGTGCTAGAATATGTAAGCTTTTAATAGGCGAGGTTCGGAACGCCCCTGTGCAGATGCGCAGTGCCTGATTATGTATTGGAGCCAGGATCTTTAGATAACTTTTAGCTGAGGAGCCATAGACTTGACAACCGTAATCAATTTTTGAGCGTATCAGAGCCCTGTAAATTCTTAGCATGGACTCTGTATCGGCACCCCAGGAAGTGTTAGCTAAGACTTTGAGAATATTCAGTTTCAATGAGCATTTTTTCCTTAACTCTTGTATGTGTGGCAGAAATTTAAGTTTATTGTCGAGAATGATTCCAAGAAATTTTCCTTCAGTTTTTACAGATATTGGTTGGTTGTTAATGAGAAGTTCCGGGTCAGGATAAAGACCTCTTTTACGGCAGAAATGTATGCAGAAAGTTTTTTGGGGGGAGAAGGAGAAACCATTCTCCTCCGTCCATTGAGAGACCTTATTGATAGCAATTTGAAGCTGTCTTTCAACGATACTCATGTTCGATGACGAAAAAGATATTTGGAAATCATCAACGAACATAGTACCTTTGACAGCGGGAGGCAATTGTTCGTGTAAGTTGTTGATGGCTATAACGAAAAGAGTAACGCTCAACACACTTCCTTGAGGTACACCTTCTTCTTGGATAAAGGTATCCGACATGACAGATTTGACACGTACACGAAAAGATCGATGTTTAAGAAAATTGGAGATAAAGATTGGTAGGTTACCTCGTAACCCATACTCGTGCAGAGTTTTGAGGATCCCATATCTCCAGGTACGGTCATATGCCTTTTCAATGTCGAAGAATACGCTCACAAGATGTTTTCGTTTAAGAAATGCTTCTCTAATCGATGTTTCGAGAAGCAGCAAGTTGTCAATCGTGCTCCTGCCACGCCTGAAACCACTTTGTTTTGTTTTGTTTTGAGTTTATTGGCGCAAGAGCCTTTATAGGCTATACTGCGCCAAACAATAACCCATAAAGCATATAAAATTTTAAAAATGGTTTAAAACACACTAATAAATGAAGTTTAAAATTCAAACTAATCAAGATGAAGAAAAGACTAAAAATTTTTAGTAAAATCAGAAATGTATAAAAAACGAAGACAAAACACTCATGACAAAGATAAAACCACTAAATTTGAGAAATAAAACCAATTTCATGTAAAAATGGAAACAGATTAGGGTGGGGTGGATCCCCTAGTAATTCTGTCAAAGATGGATAAAAATTATTAAAATGTTTAAAACGAGTTTGTTTAAAATTTGGGCAGTTACACAGAATATGAAACACTGTCTGGTTGACATTGCAATTAATACATTTAGGCGCTGGTTCACGGCAAAGAAGGTGTTTGTGTGTGAACCGGGTATGGCCGATGCGAAGACGGGCTATGACGACTTGGTCCCTTCGTTTAATATTTAAGGATTTGAAACCTTTTGTTAAGGGCTGGATAGAGTGTAGTTTGTTTTGTACTTCTCCATTCCATTCATGCTGCCAAGAGTTGTACATACTGCCCGTAATGGATTTTTTTACATCTTCATAAGGGACAAGGTCTTCGCACTCGCCACTTGCGGCATTAGCAGCTGTATCGGCTGCCTCATTGCCAGCAATGCCTACATGACTGGGTATCCAACAGAAGAAAATTTCGAAGTCATTTTGTTTTAGCCTATGGTATGATTGAAATGATTGAATGACAAAAGGGTGGCTATTGTTGTTACAGTTTGAAAGGGCATCCAACGAGCTTTTCGAATCTGTGTAAATAATCCACTTTTTTTTATTTGATTTGGCTATTGTTTGGAGAGAGGTGGCTATGGCTTTGCTTTCAGAAGTGAAGACTGAGCAAGAATTATGTAGTTGTTGTGAGATAGTATAACCATCAATTACTGCTGCGAAGCCAACGTGATCATTTGTCTTAGATCCGTCGGTAAAGATTTCGTTATATGAAGAATATTTTTGTTTTACCTCATAGTAGATCTGTTGGTATACCGAATCTGTTGTTGTATCTTTTTGAAAGGTATAGAAATCATGAAGAAAAGTTATGTTACCTTTGTTCCAAGGTTCAATGGGTTCTACTGTGTCGGGTAAATCAAAATCAGGAATCTGTAGGTTGTTGAGTGCCTGTCGCATTCGGATCCCATATGTTGGGACGACCGATGGACGACGCAGAAATAAGTCAGTATTTGAAGGATGGAAGATATATAAATGCAAAGGGTGATTTTTATTTGGTTTAATTTTGAAATAAAAATTTAGAGAAAGCTTTAGACGTCTGTTGTGAAGAGAAGGTTCATGTGCTAAAATGTGCAAACTATTAATTGGCGAGGTTCGGAACGCCCCTGTGCAGATGCGCAGTGCTTGATTATGTACTGGAGCCAGGATCTTTAGATAACTTTTGGCTGCGGAGCCATAGATTTGACAACCGTAATCAATTTTTGAGCGTATCAGAGCCCTGTAAATTCTTAACATGGACTCTGTATCGGCACCCCAAGAAGTGTTAGCTAAAACTTTAAGAATATTCAGTTTTAAGGAGCATTTTTTTCTTAACTCTCGTATGTGCGGCAAAAATTTAAGTTTATTGTCGAGTATGATGCCAAGGAATTTTCCTTGTTCTTTTACTAATATTGGCTGATTATTCATTACCAGGTTTGGGTCGGGATGAAGACCTCTTTTGCGGCAGAAATGAATACAGAAAGTTTTTTGAGGAGAGAAAGAGAAGCCATTTTCCCCTGCCCATTTTGTAACTTTATTTATTGCAATTTGAAGCTGACGTTCAACGATACTCATGTTCGATGATGAGAAAGATATTTGAAAATCATCAACAAACATGGTACCTTTGACGGTGGGAGGCAGTTGCTCGATTAAACTGTTGATAGCTATTATGAAAAGTGTTACGCTCAGCACACTTCCCTGGGGCACACCTTCTTCTTGAATGAAGGTATCCGACAGAACAGACTTGACTCGTACTTGAAAAGAACGTCGTTTGAGAAAATTAGAGACAAAGATGGGTAAATTACCTCGAAGCCCATACTCATGCAGGGTCTTAAGGATCCCATATCTCCATGTACGGTCGTATGCTTTTTCAATGTCGAAGAATACGCTCACGAGATGTTTTCGTTTGAGAAATGCTTCTCTAACTGATGTTTCAAGAAGTAGCAAGTTGTCAATTGTGCTCCTCCCGCACCTAAATCCACTTTGAAATGACGATAGTAGATGATTTGACTCCAGTATGAAGATCAGTCTAGCGTTAACCAGCCGCTCCATCAATTTACAGAGGCAGCTGGTCAGAGCTATGGGTCTATAGCTTTCGGGTTGATCAGATGGTTTGTTCGGTTTGTGTAACGGAATTATTATTGCTCGAGTCCAGGATGTTGGGAATTTGTGTTCAATCCAAATTCTGTTGAATAAATAAAGTATATTTTTTAAAGAGGACTTATTTAATTTTTTCAACATGATATTATGTATTTCATCAGGACCTGGTGAAGTATTACTAGTTTTTTGCAAGGCTGTAGCAAGTTCTTCAAAGGTAAAGTGGGTATTATATGAATTAAAAGTACTTGAGTTAAAATTAAGAATTTTCTTTTCTTTAAAAGATTTTAGAGCTAAAAAGCTGGGATTATAATTTTGTGCCTTGGAGACATCAGCCAGATGAGTCCCCAAGCAGTCAGCCACCTCCTTTAGGTCAGATATTTTTCTGCCATTTTTCTCTAAAATCGGGGCACAGTTTGCCTGATAATTTCCAGCTATTTTTTTAATTTTTCCCCAAACGGTCTTGGATGGGGTGGACGTCGTAATTGTACTAACATATCTTTGCCATGAGTCCCGCTGGCTCTTTCGTCTTATCTTTCGAGCTTCAGCACGAGCTCGTTTGAGTGCAATTAAATTTTGTGTAGTCGGGTAGCGTCGGAATATGTTCCAAGCTTTCTTTTGCTTTTTATGAGCTGTTTGGCAATCTGTGTTCCACCATGGTTTAGGGTATTTAATTTTGCCTTTAGTACTCTTTGGAATTGCAGCGTTTGCAGCTGCCAGGATAGTGTCAGTTACTTTGCTTACCGCTTCATCAATGTCCACATTAATAACCATTTCAGGGGTTATTTCTGCCAACTGGGTAAATGTCGCCCAATCAGCTCGATCAAGGCGAAAACGGGCTTGCTGCGGCTCTTTATTGCTGCAGCGTCCAGTAAAGGTTATCTTGACCGGAAAGTGGCCACTGGTGAAGAAGCCACCCTCAACCTGAAAATCCCAAAGTGGCAGAAGAGTAGGTGAACATATTGCCAGATCGATGGCATGGTAAGTCTGCGAAGGTAGATGGAAATACGTATTGTCACCGTTATTAAGAACGCACAGATCATTGTCATTTATTAGATCTTCTATTATCAAACCTCTACTGTTTGAGTCTGGACTCCCCCAGAGAGGGTTGTGGCCATTGAAATCTCCCAAGATGACAAATGGGGGTGGAAGTTCATCTATCAATGTCTGCAATTCCACGCTTCTTAAGTCATAAGAAGGTGGTATATACACTGAACAGACTGTGACTAACGAGTGAAGGTGTACACGCGCAGCTACTGCCTGAAGGGACGTGTTGATATTGAGTTGGCTAGATGCATAATCATTACAAATCAGCATCGCCACTCCTCCACAACGACGATCACCTAATAAGCAGTCCTTGCGGTACATGTCAAAACCTTTCAACCTCGGTTTATCAGCAGGTGACAGGAATGTTTCTTGCAGACAGAAAATGGCCGGTTGGTGACATTCAGCAAGATCTTTGACGTCCGTGACATTACGCAAGTAACTTTGACAGTTCCAAGAGAGTACGCTCAGGGCCATGAAAAAAAGGGGAGAGAAAAACGGCCAAAAGAAATGGCGGCTCATAAGGCAGCGGCGTCCGTCCATCCTTCGTCATCGGATGGCGGAAGTTCTTCAAATTGAACGTCATCCACTTCTTCGTGTGGGGTAGCAACTTTCTTATGAGAAGTTTTAGTTAATGTTGTTTTCTTGCTATAGAGCAAGAAGTCCTCTTTCTTAAAATTAAAATTTTTCGGAGGCCTCTGTTTAGAGTTCACCCCGATTTTAGCACGCGACTGAATTATTTTCTTCTTTTCAACACATTTTTTTGATCGTTGTGTGTTTGGTGTATTTACTATAACAGTATCAATAGGTTTTGCGTTTGCTATTTGCATCTCTTTATTTTCATTTTGTTTTTTGGGGGGAGATTTTATGCTATTAAGTTGTATAGTTTGAGGTTTGGGTTTGCTTGGTTGATTGGCGTTAGTTTGAGTTTCTGCTTCTGTTTGCGTGCTGGAAGATTTAAAAACTTTTTTAACTGCAGCGGCATAAGATATTCCTGTTGAAGGGGTGCGAGAGTCAACTATTTTTCTTGCATCTAGATATGATATTTTCTGCGTTGTTTTAAGAACCTGAATTTCCTTCTCAATGAGCCATTTAGAGCATTTTTTGGAGTATGCGGGGTGATCTCCCCTGCAGTTGACACATTTGTGATCCTTAGAGCATTCGTTGCTGTCGTGGCCGGGCTCCGAACATCTGGCGCAAGTATTTGTGCCACGGCACGAGATCTTAGAATGCCCAAACCGCTGACATTTAAAGCATCGAAGCGGATTTGGGATATAGGGTCTAACTGGACAGGAGAGGTAGCCAGCTTTGACACGTGAAGGGAGGACAGGCGTACTAAACGTTAAGATGATATGCTTAGTAGGTAATACTTCGCCATTACGTTTGATGGTGATTCTTTTCACTCCGCTTACGTGCTGGTCCTTCATTTCTTCTAAGATCTCCTTCTCCTGAGTAAAGAGAAGATCTGGCTCTGAGATGACTCCCCGAGAAAGGTTTAAAGTTGAATGTTCAGAAACAGTAACTAAGTAAGAGCCTAATTGTTTCATGGACATTAACGGTTTAATTTGCTTTTTGTCTTTGATTTCTAGAAGCAGTTCGCCATTGCGTAACTTTTTTACAGAATCATATTCCCCAATTTGATGTAATAGAGCTTTATTGATAAGAAACGGTGAAACTTTACTTAAATTTAAATCAGAGTCGTTGCGTTTTATTAAAAAGAATTTCGCATTGTTTGTCATCACGTTCTGACGCTCCCCACTAGGGGGAGAAAGGTTTTTTTCTTGAGTATCCATAAGCGGACCGGAGAACTGGGGGGAAAAGTGGGGTCGAGCCCCTGCGTAGCCCCCCTACACAGGGGTAAGGCTGCATACGACAGGGTTCGCCAGCTAGCCCTGAAGCCTCCCGTAAGCGATACCGCTTGGCCCCGGTACCACGCAGCCATCGGCACGGTCGCCACACCTTGGCTTGGGCTTGTTCCGAAATTTGGTAAGTGTGATGAGGGAAGGAAGGGGAAAAAATCCCTACCCGCCGAACTTCGGTTTGAGCAACTGGGGTTCACTACTCCGCCAAGAGCTCGCCCCGAACACACCACACCGCAAGCCCCCCCACCACGCTGCCACGCCTGAAACCACTTTGATAAGACGATAGTAAGTGATTGGACTCTAAAATGAAAATTAGTCTGGCGTTGACCATTCGCTCCATCAATTTACAGAGGCAACTTGTTAGAGCTATAGGTCTGTAGCTTTCGGGTTGATTGGGTGGTTTGCTCGGTTTCAGTAATGGTATGATTGTTGCTTCAGTCCAGATTGTAGGAAAATTTTGTTCATTCCAAATTCTATTAAAAAGATATGGGTGATTCTACGCTATTTGAATTTAGACGGCCAATAGAAAAACTTCATGTAAAACTGACTTTATTAATGTTTTTGTGTGCTTAAGCATTACAGACCATTATCTTTTATATGGACCACCCAATTAATTCACTACAATTATTTTATTTTATCATTTATAGCTGAAAATAGTCATAAATGTATACTACCCTGGCCTGTCCAAATACTAGTTTTTATACAAACATGTTCGACATTCAATTTTTGCTAACTTTGCATAATGTTTTTTGCCATAGTCATACACTTACATTAACAGAGAAACATATTTCATCAGTAAACATTGAAAAAATATTTATTATTATTTTTAAAAAATACACTTTTCAACGGGCCATAACAACAGTGTCACCTCCACCTGGCGAACTTCAAAGACTGAAATTTCGCATAAAAAATGCATAAGGATGACGTTGATTGCGAATAACCAGTGTAATACTAAGTAAAGTTAAAAACAAGCTAAGTGGTTTTTAAAAAAATCGAATATTATTGCATCGGTTCTTGTTGAAAGTGCCTCAAAGCTTACTGCGCCAGTCGCTGTAGTATTTCCCCTGGTAGGTATAACTTTTTATGTTTCATCGTTACATAAGTGTGCGTATGTATAATGTAATGCTTATTGTGTGCAGACATCATGGTTTACGTGAAGTTCTGGTAAGAAGAACGCATGATGTTGTTTTTTGAGGTAATGTGCTATTTTGTCACTTCTCTGGCGTCACTCCCCTGACAGTTTTGTTCCAAAAAAGGGTAAATATACATTAAAACTGTGTTATAAGCATAATTAATTTCATTTTTAATCTTAATTGCCCCTGTGAAAGTAATTTGAATGAATGTAAATAATGCGGGAAGTATTTTTATTTGGGATCTGCGGTGCGACTTGTATGCAACATGTCGTGTTTTCAAGATTGATTTTTTTTATTTTATTACAACGCGAAATTTTTTTTTGAATACAGGTCTTATAGAAACGAGTCCATACTCTGATTTTATACCGAAAAATAAGTGAAATAATAGTAAATCAAACCAGAACTTAGCCAATAGTGTCACTCCCCTGGCAACGCATTTTCCCCTGGTATCAACAACCCCCCCAAAAATTTAAATTTCGTCTGACCCTTACCACTACAATCATAAAAATAGCGGCTACTAGTGATATAATGAGTATGAAATTAAACAGATTATTTTTTCTTTGGGGACACAAAAAACGCATTGATCGTAGAATCACACATATAGTATATTAGCTAAAGAGGTTTTACTTAAATTTTTCAACATGCTATTATGTATTTCGTCCGGTCCAGGTGAAGTATTGCGAGTTTTTTTGTAAAGCTGTAACAAGTTCTTAACAAGTTGTTCAAGTAAAATTATGATTATATGGGTTTAAAATATTTGAGTTAAAATTAAGGATTTTACGTTCCTTAAGGGATTTTAAAGCTAAAAATTTTGAGCTATAATTGACTGCACTGGAGACTTCTGCCAAATGAGTCCCCAAGCAGTCGGCCACCTCTTTGAGGTCAGATATCGTTTGACCATTTTTCTCAAGAATTGGGGCACAAGGTGTATGATAATTACCAACGATTTTTTTAATTTTGCCCCAAACGGTCTTGGATGGGGTGGACGTCGTGATTGCGCTGACATACGTTTGCCACGAGTGACGCTGGCTTTTTCGCCGAATCCTCCGAGCTTCAGCACGAGTTCTTTTCAGTGCCACAAGATTTTGCGTGGACGGATAGCGACGAAATGTGCTCCATGCTTTCTTTTGTCTTTTATAAGCTGCCTGACAATCAGAATTCCACCAAGGTTTAGGAAATTTAATCCTGCCCTTAGTGGTTCTTGGTATAGCAGCGTTCGCTGCATTTAGGATAATGTCTGTTACTCGGCTTACCGCTACATCAATGTCAGTTTCGTTCACAACTTCCGATTTTATTTCTGACAACTGGGTAAATGCTGCCCAATCAGCTCGATCAAGGCGGAAACGGGATTGCTGCTGCTGTTGATAGCTGCAGCGTCCAGTAAATGTTATCTTGATCGGAAAGTGGCCACTGGTGTAGAGTCCACCTTCAACATGGAAATCCCACAGTGGCAGAACAGAAGGTGAGCATACTGCAAGATCGATGGCATGGTAAGTCTGCGTCGGAAGGTGGAAATAAGTGTTTTCACCATTGTTCAGTACGCATAGATCATTGTCATTTAAAGAGTCTTCTATTATCAATCCTCTACTGTTGGTGTCTGGACTCCCCCAGAGAGGACTGTGGCCATTGAAATCCCCCAAGATGAGAAATGGGGGTGGGAGTTGATCTATCAATGTCTGCAGTTCCACGCTTCTCAAGTCATAAGAAGGTGGAATGTACACAGAGCACACTGTGACCAGAGAGTGAAGGTGAACACGCGCAGCTACTGCCTGGAGGGACGTGTTGATATTGAGCTGGGTAGATGCATAATCATTAGAGATTAGCGTCGCCACTCCACCACAACGACGGTCTCCTGTCAAGCAATCCTTGGGGTGTATTTCAAAACCTTTCAACCTCGGTTTATCAGCAGGCGACAGAAATGTTTCTTGCAGACAGAAAATGGCCGGTTGGTGACATTCAACAAGATCTTTGACATCCGTGACATTATGCGAGTAACTCTGACAGTTCCAAGAAAGGATGCTCAGGGCCATGATGGAAAAAGAAGAGAAAAAAGGCCAAAGGAAAAAGAAGCAGCTCATTTAGTGGGGACGTCCGTCCATCCTTCATCTTCGGATGGCGGAAGTTCTTCAAATTCTACATCCTCAACCTCCTCATGAGAAGGAGCAAGTTCCTCGTGAAGAGATTTCGTCAGCTTATTTTTCTTGAAAGAGTACAAGAAGTCCTCTTTTTTAAATTGAAAAAATTGAGGGGGCCTTTGTTTAGAGGGAACCCCCATTTTAGCGCGCATTTGAATAAGTTTTTTTTTCGCTGCAGTTTGTTTCGCTTTTTTATGGCTTGCAGTGTTTGCAGTTTGAGCTTTATCAGTTTCAGTTTCAACATTTTGTGCTTTTGAGCTTTCATCTATTTTCTTTGAAGAGGCATTAGAGCTAATATTTTGTTTACTTGGTGACTTGATTGTGTTGACTGTTTTAGATTTGGTTGCCGTTTCATTTTGGCTAACTGTTTGCGTGCTAGCAGATTTTAACACTTTTTTAACTGAAGCAGCATATGAAAGTCCCACAGTAGGTGTCCGGGATTCAACTATTTTTCGAGCATCGGGGTATGATATCTTTTGAGTAGTTTTAATGAGCTGTATTTCTTTTTCTGAGATCCACTTGGGGCATTTTCTAGAGTATGAGGGATGATCTGCATTACAATTGACACATTTGAAGTTCTTTTGACATTCATTACTGTCATGGCCGGGTTCCGCACACCTGGCACAAGTGCTGGTTCCACGGCATGATATTTTTGAATGCCCAAAACGCTGACATTTAAAGCAGCGAAGTGGGTTTGGGATATATGGTCTTACCGGACAAGATAGATAACCTGCTTTGACGCGTGCAGGGAGATCGGGAGTATTGAAAGTTAAAATTAAATGTTTAGTGTTGACCATTTTGCCGTCCCGCTTGATTGTGATTCTTTTTACTGCGCTAACTTTTTGATCTTTCATTTCATCTAGGATCTCATTCTCAGGTGTAAAGAAAAGGTCTGGTTCGGAAATAATCCCTCAGGAGAAATTTAAAGTTGAATGTTCTGATACTGTAACTAAGTATGGGCCGAGTTGGTTTGTGGACTGTAATGTTTTGCTTTGTTTAGGATCTTTGACTTCCAGAAGAAGTTCGCCATTACGCATCTTTTTGACGGATTTAAACTCCCCAATTAAATGAATTAGAGCTTTATTAATTTTGAAAGGAGATACTGCTGTAAAATTTGATTCGTTGTGCTTGATAATAAAAAACTTTGGATTGCTCGACAACACATTCTGACGCTCCCCACTAAGGGGAGAAAGGTTTTTTTCTTTGGTATCCATAAATGGACCGGAGAACTGGGGGGAAAAACGGGGTCGAGCCCCTGCGTAGCCCCCCTACACAGGGGTAAGGCTGATTACGACAGGGTTCGCCAGCTAGCCCTGAAGCCTCCCGTAAGAGATACCGCTTGGCACCGGTACCACGCAGCCATCGGCACGGTTGACACACCTTGGCTTGGGTTTTTGTTCCGAAATTTGGTAAGTGTGATGAGGGAAGGAAGGAGAAACAAATCCCTTCCCGCCGATATTCTGTTTGAGCAACTGGGGGTCACGACTCCGCCCAAGAGCTCGCCCCGAACTCACCACACCGCAAGCCCCCTCACCACGACAAGGTAAACGGACAACGGGGGGGCTGCCAGAAAGGTTGTTCGTTCTTGTGTAAACTATATGCACCAAAGAATACTGAAGTAATAAGTACTCCTTTACCAGAAGAGAAACCGACGTACGTGAAGTTCATATAAAAATTAAGATTTTACCTAATTTTAATAGCACCTTTTCTACATCGAAAGGACATTTATGTGTTAAGAACACATGAAGGAGTTTCTAAAAAAACATTTGGTCTATAAACATTAACATTAAAAGAAGGCAAAGCATGGTTTTGTTGCAAAAACTACGTAATTTGAAGAGGCACCGCAATCGAGCTAACAAGAATAATGTGAAATGCCATTTAAATACATCATACGCTGAACTTAGACCGAGAAAAGTTCCAGAGGCATTTCTGCAGCATCGAGTGTACAGCACAGTGTATGTGTATATTCTGAGCGCATTGGAATATTATTTCTAACACCATTTTGAGCGAAAAACACTCGAAGGATGATTGTGCCGAATTGGATCGAAAGTAAAAAAACGGAAAAATTTTAAAGGATTCCTTTTTCGGAACACCAAAAAACTTGTCTGAGTCTGTGTTACCTACTTATGAAAATATATTTAAGTATTATTAATTTCTTTCACAAAAGAAAAATAGTTTAGTTCATCCAAAGAGTCTACAGAGACTGAGATTTGAGAGATCATAACCACGAAGTTGGAAAAGATATGGCATTGTTCCTCTATTCTTGTAGTTTCGCAAACACAAATCGTTCAAATGATTTGACATTTTCCCGATAACTGCAAAAACCTGCAGAAAACAATGAACAAAAATTATTAAATTAGGTGCGTTTAATGCTAAGTAAGTTATTTTTATCTTAGCATTAAACTATTAGTCAACTTTTCGATATTGCTTGTTGTAAATGCCGTTAGTAAAAGCAATAGTGATAAGTCTCGCAAAGTTTCTGGCAAAGAACAACTTTTTCTTTTAGATTAGCCAGTTGAGAGAAAAAGGTTTAGTGAAAATGTTGATATTAAATCTATAAGAAAATTAAAATGGATCCTTGAATAAAAAACGAAAAAAGAATCGGGAGCGAAGAGGGAAATCGAAGTAAACGTAAGAAGGTACTTAAAAAAGGAACAGAAGGATTCTCAAAAATAATTTACTTGAAAGAATATCGGTAGCAAAAAGTGCACTATAATAGCAAGTGGATGTCGACTTATAGAGGTTCCAGTAAATGTGTGTCAAGTTAGATAGGTTTTCCCCCATTGAAATTAACAATAGACTAACCATAGGAAAAATACATGTCTACTTACTGAGGTTGTCGAGTTACCAGAGTTCCACTGTATAAAAGATCCATGATTTTTTTCTCAAAACAAAACAAAAGTGTCCAGAATTTTAATGCAAAATTTGGAGCTGCAGTGGACAAACAGGAAAGAAAAGGACCCACACCTAAACTTTGGGTGCAATATATCATAGGACATTTGTTTTAATTGAGATTCATTTAAGTTGCGATAATGGAAGATTGAGAGCTCCACCTGGACAGTTAGCAAAATGCTTCCATTCTTTTACTCTACAGGCCATTTTTTACTCTAAAACTGCGCGCTTATACCTGCAAGATATGAGTACTAATGATCTGCAGCAGCGAAAGGTCTCGAAGGAATTTGCTACTTTCACTGAACAAGACCACGATTCGTAGTTCTGACGAATTTTGGTCAGGCTTGTGGACAGACTTCTGTATTGAACATGTTCTCATGAAATAAACAGTTGGGAGGGTTCACCCATGGTCGTTGGAATATCCAACAATATACTTTTTTGTTGGACTGAAGGAATTGTGTACATTTCAAGAAATAGCAAAGAAATGGAACGATTTTGGGATATTTTTTCGACAACAGAACATGTCAATATATGGCTAACAGAAATCCTAAGAGACACTGCTGATGTGAAGAAGATTAATAACTGGCTAAGTATCCATTCTTCATTTCCAGAAACAGACAAATTATTGTTGATCAGCAGTGGAATCGTGGCAGGTCCGGAAATTACTTAGTCACAGACAAAGTCATGAAGAAGTGAAAAAAAAAGTCACAGGAAATTCGTTCGATACAGTAATTTTCAAAAGAAAAGAAAAGGTACTTACTTACCTTTACAGTTACAAGCTACATCAAAAGTTCACAACAAACGTGTTAACATTGATCCACTCATTATCTTTCAAAGACTGCATCACACGACAACAGTCGACTAAGGAGTTGAAAGACCATTTCAAATTCAAATGAACCCCTTACCCAATGTCTTTGTCTTTGTTCAACAATGAGGGGATGCGTAAATAAGACAAAATCAGCTTTCTTCAGCTCTTTTACTTCACTTGCTTAAAACATTCCTATTAGAGCCAGTATGTTTGCAGTAGTAGACGGGGGAAACCTTCTGCACTGGGTTACCTAAACGACTCAATCAAGTCAATAGTTGATGAATATATCACTTATAACAATTAATCACTTTGTTAGAACGTAGAAGTGGTGTTTGATAGTTACCTTGCGGATGAAGCCCATAGAAGTACTAAAAGAAGAAGATTGATTGTGCCACTACAGTAGTTTTAGTTGCAGTGAGATTGTTTTCTGAGCTTTCCATTGGTAACCACTTCATTCTATTTTGTATACATCATCGGAACCATGCAAAAATAACAAATGTGAAAAATCGCGTTTTTTAAGTTTAATGGTTTCCCGCAGTACTAAAAAAGGGCTACCTACTGGTAAAATGATGAATTTGTTAGATGGTCGTAAGCCAATGTCATTTTTACGAATTCACAGCTTTGCCCGATTAAGTTATGCTATATTTATGAATATGATATTCAACAGTTTACAAGGTTAATCAAATAAAAAAAATTCCCAAACGTTATAATCTAAACTAGCGAAAATGCCAGTTTCATTAGTTTTCATTACCACTAAAACAGTTGAATGTGCATATTGAACCATCGGGGTAATGTATCAAATACTTAATAATACTTTACTAATAATTAAGCGAAATAAATGAATCCACTTAAATTTTAAACAAAAGTATTGAAACTCACGAATATAGCACGAAAGTAGTTGCTTTAACATGAGTTTTAAGTTTTATACATATTTTTTCTCAAAATAAGATTTCTCGTACGCTTTTACGTATCAGATATGTTTCGATTTTTTAAGGACTTGCACAAATAGTGATTTATGTTGGAAAAAAATTTCTTTTAAATTTTTCATCACAAAGTTCTGCTTAAAAAATCGTAAGTTTTTAAGCCCTATAGCATTTACTTATATTTATGGAATTAAAGAAGGATTTAAAACAACTATGGGTTTTTTTATACAAGATGCTTTTTGAAAAAATTTATCTTGTAATTAAATTTTTACTGAAAATTAATAGGAGGTTTTGACTTATTAATAAAAAAAATCATAAAATACGTTCTTTTTAAAGCTGCTTTCGAAGGTCCAGTACCAAATTTAATCTAATGTATTTACTAATTTTCTGATTTGGTATTTTATATTTTATAGGTGCATTGCCGACATCAACCCAAAAAGAGGAAGCAAGACTACCAAAAAAGAAAATGTCTATTACAGTTTAATTACAAAAAAAGTTATTAACTTAGCTAAAAAAAATTAATGAATTTGATTAAGTTTTCAAATTTGAGTAAACAAATTTGAAGACGAGCAAGAGTCAGTCACCTTTTCTACCTATAATGAAAAACTGTAGACTTTTATAATTTAACCTTTGATTTTTTTCTTATGGTTCATATCTTTAGTATCATATTTGAACGTTATTTATTTTTTCATTGTAAGTCATGTTATCATTTTGTTTCAATCGAAGTTTCTGATTTTGCAAATTTTATTTTTTCCCTTATTCTCTAGCGTCAATACTTTTTAGTGAAGTTTTATGCTTTGTACTTGCAAAGAAAAAAAAAGAATGCTGATGGCTTTGCAACAGGCTGATTCTAGCACTGATAACAAGGGATAGAAATAATATAATATAGAATAACATAAAATATGCTCATTAATACATCATTTTGCTCTTTACTTCATAATTTTAAGTTCTCTTATATTGATTTAAAAAAAAATCTTTTAAGGATACATGGATCTTACAGTATTATTTTTTTTAATGTGTCCTAAAATTTTTATTTTGCTACTTTTAGCCTTATATTGCAATATCATGCCTCAAAATTCATGTTCAGAATC
>JAXGGA010010024.1:0-48827 GCA_038373865.1 Uloborus plumipes | reverse complement strand
TTGACAAATTTTTGGCTGGGGCGGAAACAAAAAGAGTTTTTGGAAGCTGGGTATTATAAAGTAAAAAGTGCCCCCTCCCGTATAATTTATATTTTGTATTACCTCCCCCCCCCCCCCCCCACGTTCCCTCTAGAAGTTGCCGCCAGGGTCAACGGCACCGGGTTGTCCCCAGGTAGATCCGGCATTATTTTGAAATAGCTTATCGCGAAATTACTTTACGATTTGTGCTTTATCTACCTTTTTAATACGCTTTTTTTAGTTTCACATGTGGGTTTGTTTGTAAGTATGTAACTCTGAATGAAAGATAAAACTCACGTTCTTTACAAATACAAAAGTTTTATTAATACTGAAGGCTGAACTATATTACATGCGTGTGTGTTGTTTTATTTACTATAAGTGCAAGTAAACTTAGCGGATATTCAATACTTTTGAAAATCAGAGTATCACATGAAATGTAGTTTAACATTAGTATTAATGATAGTATTAAGTATATTACTTTTATATTTGTAGAAAACGTGACTTTTATCATTTAAAAAATTCTCAGAATGACTTCAGAATTCAGTTATACTTAATCTGATCAACACTGAAAGCGTATTTTTAGTTTTTTAAACTATAGTTTAATTATTATTTTTTTCTTCATTTTTTTCAAGTATAGGATCTCCTTTCAAATTTCTAAGACATAATTCAATATTACAGTTAGTTATCAAAACCAACTAGTTTTTTAAGACAGCGTCTGAAGCAGATTCCTCATTTTAACCCGGGTTATCAAAAGACAGAGCAGGTCTCGGGGTCAAAGACATGGAACACTGTCGTGGGCAGGGACGCCTCCGTATACGAGGTTGTAACTTTGACAGCTCGTTCGGCACAATTCCATGGACACGTTCTGTTGTAGGTTCTCGAACAAACATTGCCTTTTATAGAAAACGATTCCGAGCGCGCCCTAGATAATCGTGCCCGCGCAATTATTGGGTGTTCTTTTTCCCTGAAGACGTGGTTCGATTGGATTTGATTTGTTGTTTTATGCGCAAAATGAAATAATGTAGATCAAATGAAATGGCGTAATTGTTGAGCATTTTAATTTCGGAATTACCATAATTGGATAGAAATTTTAAGTGGTGTGTCGAGCAAAATTACCAGTCTTGTTTTTGTTTTCAGAATGCGGAAAAATAGATTAAAAGAATGCAAAAATAAATAACTACAGTTTTTTTGCATTTTAATTTTAGAATCTACCAAAATTGGATAGACTTTTCTTGCAGTGTTACAAAAAAGAAATTTCTTCTACTGTTTCCTTTTTCAGTACGCAACAAAATATGCTAGAAATGCAACAATGAATAAGTGATATTGTGTTAATGTTTTAAATTTTAGAATTCATCGAAATGCGATAGAAATTTTAGGTCATATTCCGAAAAAAAAGGTTATATTTTCTCATCGATTTCCTTTTTATTGTGGAATCCGCATCAACAGGGCTCCCATTAAAAAATTTGAATAAAATTTAGTACATTTCGTACAAAGCTGATAGGGCCCTGCCCGTCAAACCCTGAGGCCATTGTTATCCACATTTAAGATTTTATCAGCACTAAAAGTGCAATCATTTGAAAAAAGATTTCATAATCCGACGTTTAGAATATGATTTCCAACTTTGTACTTTTTAGAAAACGATTTCATTTTCTGATAAAGCAGATAAAATGTTCAAAAGAAAACCAAATTATTTCATCATTTTGAAATTTATCTAAGGCAGGGATTCAAGTGAAACAGTCGATCGCACATTACAATCGCTACTGGAAATGAATTACATTAGAACGTTTCTTGATAAAAACATCGTGACGTCAGCGTGACGTTTGCCTATGAAAAACGAGCTAGATAAAACGTCACAGCCTACTTGGCGAATAAGAGGAGATCGCTGAGTGCTTGTTAGCTCTTATTGGCTCCACCCGTAGTGACGTCATGCCAATTTAAGTTGATGATAATGTAATTCACTTCCAGTAGCGATTGCAATTCGAAGCGATCGCAGTGCTGTTTCACTTGAATCCCTACCTAATTGACATCTGGTACTTCTAAGTGGCATGTAAAAGTCTGATGAATGCGCATTAAAAAGTATAAAATTAGAAATAAATTTATGTACTCTCAAAATAATGTTCTGCTATTATTTTAATTCAAAGGTTCAGTAGTGGTGTACCATGTTTTCCTAATGGATCACTGCTCTTTTAGAACACTTGTAAATACAATTATTGCATACATCAGAATTATATCACAAACATAGGCAGGAATTCAAGTGAAACAGCACTGCGATCGCTTCGAATTGCAATCGCTACTGGGAGTGAATTACATTATCATCAACTTAACTTGGCATGACGTCACTACGGGTGGAGCCAATAAGAGCTTACAAGCACTCAGCGATCTCCTCTTATTCGCCAAGTAGGCTGTGGCGTTTTATCTAGCTCGTTTTTCATAGGCAAACGTCACGCTGACGTCACGATGTTTTTATCAAGAAACGTTCTAATGCAGTGGCGTACACAGCGCCCCCGCAACCCCCGCGGCGCGGGGGGGCGCAAGAGGTTTGAGGGCGCCCGATTCAGAAAAATAGCACTAAAGGTTACACGGGGAAAATATTTTTTACATTTTAATAGGGAGTGGGGGGCGCACTTACAAATCTTGCTGGGGGGCGCACCTTAGTCTATGTACGCTACTGTTCTAATGTAATTCATTTCCAGTAGCGATTGTAATTTGCGATGGCCTGTTTCACTTGAATCCCTGCCATAATCATCTCATGTTTGTAGAACTTGCTATAAACAGCACCCTCTAGCGAAGATCCCGAAATAGCTTCTGGCAAAAATATCATTTAATCCTATTGTAGAATAGTGGTAACGTAAATAAATATCTTGTGTATCACCAAGTCATACTGCAAATTATCCCAAACACAGAAAAAACTACAATTACGATATAGTACAATCACAATAATTTTGATAGTAGCGAAACAATGCTGTTGCAACAGACAATTTCTAGAGGTTTCAAACTAATATCAAGGATTTACCTGTTGTTTATGACACCTGTTGTCTTCGCGCTATCAACAAATTACGGACTTCAAATGGTACCTATACAAAATGCCAATAAATCAGTAATGACAATACAAGGACGTACTAACATAATATGTAGCGTCAGTAACCAGCGCTGAAATCCTAACTAATTTTACGTCGCTGTTAAAGAAAGTACAAATTCAATTTTGCGCCAAATTTGGCAGGAAAGATAAAATATTCCAAGCTTGACAACTTTCCAAACCTAACAAATAAATATAAATTTAATTAGAATTTTTTGATGTTTTTAGCCAAAGATAGAAATTGAGCTGTTCTGATCAAGTGACTTAGTTTTCAGTTTGTTGTTTGTGAGTTAAAGGACTATTTAATGTCCGTTGCAAAGACTACTGTCCGATCTTCTTAGGTGAAACTTTCCGCGCATTTAGGCATGCGTCAGGTCTTCTCTGACCTCGCCGAAATAGGGGTGTTAGGCAGGAATTCAAGTGAAACACCATTGCAATCGCTTCGAGGCGATCGCAAATTGCAATCGCTACTGGAAGTCGAATTACATTAGAATCGAATCTCGTAGCGATTGTAACTTATCCGAATTTGAGAGTTTGCGATTGCATTGGTGAGTTGCGATCGTCGTGTTTCACTTGAATTCCTGCCTTAGGTAAGATAACAATAAGGGGAAGAATAATAAAAAGCATTTAGAGCCGTAACGTGGAACGATGCTAATTTCAAATGCATAGTTTAGTTGAATATGTCAAAAGAATATAGCAAATGCAAGTGTTAAATTGAAAACTTCGGAAAGTTATCACCCACAACACATCTACACTTTTTTTAAGTCAAACTGTATGCGAGTGCCAGGCGCGGTTTTCACGGACGGACAGTATGTGCTATGTGTTGCGTTTTTGCCGTAGTTTTTATTGTGTTTGGAAATATACGTGTTCACTTTGTGTCTGTGGTGTTTCTATGAAATTTGCCCAAATGCTGGATAGCTTTACAATTGTAGGGACGTTGCTTATTAATTACATTTCTCTGTTTCTTGTAAGGATTGAATTATTTTTGGCTGACCTAAACACCTGAAGTAAACAATGTTGACTATACCTAAATGCAACTTAACTTGACACTGAACGTCACTACGGGCGGAGCCAATAAGAGCTCACAAGCAGTCAGCGATCTCCTCTAATTCGCCAAGTAGGCTGTGACGTTTTATCTAGCTCTTTTTTCATAGGCTAACGTCATACAAACGTCATGCTGACGTCACGATGTTGTTGTCAAAAAAGGTTGCAGTGTAGTATAGTAACAATGTTGCTGTTGTTGTCTTGTGTCAGCTTGACTGGCAATTTGAGGTGTGCTGCTTCACTTTTCCAACTGTACCGTTATTAGGTGTGAAGTCCACACCAAAACGACTTCCACAGTACGCGCATGCAATAAAGACCCGTTAAAAGGGTAGGCAAATATTCACAGCACAACAACACATTCACACAAGGAAAGGGCAGGAGAGAGAAAGTACATGCATGTCCGAGCCGGGATTCGAACCCAGAACCATTCCATACGTGTCATACTTCTCTGACTTCTATACAAAGTAGCCGGCTACTAGTCGCAACACTTTTCTCATTCAAAAAGAAAAAAAAATACTCTATGGAATCAAGTTTCTTCGAGTTTTTCAATCTGCATCGCATTTTGTTATTACTCTAAATTTATTATAAACGACGTACAATATTCAATTTAAATTTATTTTTCTTCCAGAGCCCTTCAGAATGTCTTTCGAACGCCGCCTGCCCCTGCTCCGCACCGACTTTAGCGTGGTCGACAGAGAATTCAGTTCTATCCGGGAAAAGTTCGACCAAGAGATGCGCCTCATGGAGGAAGAGATGAACCGGTTCCGGTCGCAGTTACTGGACCGCGAGGCCCCTCCCCGCATCCAGAGCCACACGACGTCGAGCGACGGAGCTACGCACAGGACGGAAGTGCGGACCTGGCTGGACGGACTCAGCTCACCCCTCATACAGGACTCCGATGACGGGAAAAAATTGCGACTCAGATTCGATGTCAGCCAATATCAGCCAGAAGAGATTGTCGTGAAAACAGTGGACAACAAGCTTCAGGTAAGTTATTAATTCCCCATTGGAATCACACCGGATGTCCAGCAAATTATTCCCTGATTTCAAAATTGAATATCTCGAAAACAAAGGGCGATTTTGGAATAAAACAAACGGTACGTTTATTGTGAAAGCCGTAAACATCATGAGTTGAATTTTTAAACAATTGTTACAAAAAGTGACAATAGATGGAGCTGGACGCTTGTAATTGCAAGACATAAGTATTTCCTGTCTGTTTGCGTTTTGTGCACCTGGCAGCCACGGACGCTTCCATCGGAAAAAGGGGAGTTAGGTTTTGGATGAGCACTACCCGATGCCTTCAGCTTTTGTTCGCTTACTACTTCCTCGTTGCTTTTCCCCCCTATTTCGAGAAAGTCCGAAGAGACTTGGCGCGTGCGCTGATGCGGCGGAGGTCGTACGAAAAATTTTTAGACAGTATAAATAGTGCTTTGAGGGCTGGAGCGATCATTTACAGTGTTGAAACGTGAAAGGAGGACTAAACACACAATATTTAATATAATTTTTCTCAGGTCAGATCACAGACTTACGGCAGCAAGGAGAAGCTTCCAAAGACAGTATACGTAGGACTGTGACCTAACCTATGAAATTCCAGCATCAGAAACACTTGTTCAATAGTATAGTTTATTTGAACCTCCTTTCACGTTTCAACACTAGAATTGATTGCTCCAACACTCACAACACCCTTTATAGGTAGCCGTATTGCATTTACAGCGTCCAGTGCCACCTGTGACATTTTTTGTTATCAGTTTTTCTAAATTCTGCGCATGATTTTTACGGAGTCATATTAAAGTATGATCTTGTTCCACTTCAAGGTCACTCCTCATCTCCCCAAGGTCAAACTATAACTACCTATTTCTCATGCGAGCTTTGAACATGCAACTTCTTGAACTTTTGTTTATTTTTTGTTGAGTACTATCTTTCTAATTGCCCTGAAACATTTTAAACGCATGCGTACACTACGTGGAAGAAGCCATTTTTACTTCCTTTTACGTAGTAAAGGAAGTATTGTGATCACGAAAAAAATTTCACTCAAATTTCGGTCTAAATTTTGACTTTGCTCACCCCTGAGTGAATGTCGCGTAGTTTTTTCGACCTGTCAGCACGTGCATATGTACCTAACAACACACAAACAGCCGAAAAATCAATTTCGACCACCCCCGAGTAAATTACGACGAGTTTTCTCGTGACGTCTGTATGTACGTATGTGCGGATGTGGCTCGCATAACTCAAAAACTATATGCCGTAGAAACTTCTAGCTTGGTATGTAGGCTCTGATGGGGGTCTAGTTGTGCACCTCCCCTTGTGATTGCATTCGAATGTTCCTAAAGGGTCTTTTACCCCTTTTTTGGGGAAAATCAATGTTAATTTTAATACAGACTCAAGTGATATGAATTGGCGCCACCACTTGGCGACATGTCGCCAAGCTTTTGGTCGCCAAGTGTTTGACGCCAACTTGGCGACATATCGCCAAGTTGGCGACAAATTTGGCGAAAAAATTATTTTTTTGAATTTGGGTTCAACTTGGCGCTATTGGCGATATTTTGCGAAAAATTCACTAAATGATATTAAAATCAGCAATATTTAGAAAAATAACCATTGTAAAATATTTTTTGCATTGTTTCGTGGTAGATTAGGGGAGTAAATATTTGAATTGTTACCTTGCTCACTCCAAGCACTTTTTTTAACACTTAAGGCAACTACTTAGAAATTTACACGTAAAAGGAAGTAGTGTGGGGTCCATACCAGATTTTTTCTGCTTGTTTATACTTTTCGTGAGATTTATAGAGTTTACTAATCTAACCAAGTATGATAATTGAAAACATAACTCATTTGAATTTTAGCTTTTTATTCATCTTTCCCTTTCTCTTTATATTTAAAAAATCTGGTATGGACCCCACACTACTGCCTTTTACGTGTAAATTTCTTAGTAGTTGCCTTAAGTGTTAAAAAAGTGCTTGGAGTGAGCAAGGTAACAATTCAAATATTTACTCCCCTAATCTACCATGAAACAATGCAAAAAATATTTTACAATGATTATTTTTCTAAATATTGCTGATTTTAATATCATTTAGTGAATTTTTCGCAAAATATCGCCAATAGCGCCAAGTTGAACCCAAATTCAAAAAAATAATTTTTTCGCCAAATTTGTCGCCAACTTGGCGATATGTCGCCAAGTTGGCGTCAAACACTTGGCGACTAAAATCTTGGCGACATGTCGCCGAGTGGTGGCGCCAATTCATATCACTTGAGTCTGTATTGAAATTAACATTGATTTACCCCAAAAAAGGGGTAAAAGACCCCTTTGGGAACATTCGAATGCAATCACAAGGGGAGGTGCACAACTAGACCCCCCTCAGAGCCTACATACCAAGCTAGAAGTTTCTACGGCATATAGTTTTTGAGTTATGCGAGCCACATACGCACGCACATACATCCGCACATACGTACATATAGACGTCACGAGAAAACTCGTCGTAATTTACTCGGGGGTGGTCCAAATTGATTTTTCGGCTCTTTGTATATTGTTAGGTACATATGCACGTGCTGACAGGTCGAAAAAACTACGCGACATTCATTCAGGGGTGAGCAAAGTCAAAATTTAGACCGAAATTTGAGTGAAATTTTTTTCGTGATCACAATACTTCCTTTACTACGTAAAAGGAAGTAAAAATACAAATAATACCAGGAATATAATATGTTCAAGTACTCCTTGTTTCCTGTTAATTCCTGTTTTAAATACGTAACTGGTTGATAAATCTATAAAAAATAAAAGAAAAGTGAATTATTTGTCTTAGAAAGAACAAACAAAAAAAAGAAAAAACATGGGCAGTACAATACTGCCGTGCTAAGCGCAAAAGTGGTATCTGCAGTCCAGCTCCAACTGAGATATTACTCTTCAAAGTTTTGCGCCACTATGTATTTGATTCAGATGGAAATTTTTTAGATTTTTTTTAATATTTCCCGTTCTCAAATGACTATATAATTTTGTATGTAGGTAAAATACGTCTCAAGGAGCCACCTGGTGGCTATAACTCAATTTTGTTAAAAAGTGCCGTAGCCTAAGTGGGCGTCTATCTTCGTAGGCTACGAAAGTGCAGATACGACTTTTGTGCTCAGCACCGCAGAATAGTGAAAAAAAAAAACTCCAGAAAAAAAAAGCCAATGAGTAACATGAAGACCATGGCTTCCAAGGTTCCAACATTTCGTTCTGAAATTCTCATGCCAAATGATGCAAAGATTTTGAAAAGTTGCCAATTCTTTTGGCTTCAGTTTTTCTTGTTCATTTGTTTTAGCATTTAATCCTGCGTATAAGATAAACATTTAGCCAAAACTATCCGTCTGAAAAAATACTGAATACAGCTTTCAGCTTAACTAAAAACATTTTGCACATTTTTTTTTTTTTTGGCGTAACTATTCGTGGAACTGAACAGTGAAGTGCCATTAGTTGTTAAGGTAGTAGTCTGGTAACTTGGGTTCAGAAAATCGAAAAAAAATTTTTCGCTTAATTTGAAAATATATTGTCTTGAGAATATACTGCGAAAATTTCAGACAGAAATTCGAAATATTTCGGGAGTTAAAACGAGTTTCCTAGAGCGCCTCGGAGTTTGTTGTTGAACTTTAAACGCATTTTTCTCAAAACACTGTTCTTCGGGTCGGCACGGGTCCTAACTTTTTTTCTACTGAACCGATTGCTTTCAAATTTTAACAGGCTGTTCTACACACTTATAGTTCTCGTCCGGTACTAAAGAGAATTTTTTTCACCCCTAACTTTTTATTTTACAACCCTTTCTTTGCTAAAATAAAAGGACTTTTTTTAAAAAAAGTCCGCATTTTTTTATTTACCCTTGAAATTTAACTTCTGTAGTTCCGACCAGAATGACATGTCTATAGATTAAGAATAATCAAGAATATTTGATTTTAGATAACATCAAGAGCCAAAATCACCGCGGGCCACCCACGTGGATTTTTTTTTTTTTTTTTTTTTTTGAGGTTCCAACTTCGAGTGACAATAATAATAGTAATAAACTATTAATTTTTTTCAAATAATTTTTTTTTATATTTTCAATATGTAAATAAAAACACTCTTAATATTCAAGATAATTCATTTTTATATTCCTATAAAAAACCACCTTCCAAAGAAGTTATGAAAATAGGCATAAGTTACAAGACTACTACCTTAAACTTATTTCAGAGTTCACAGGAAAGAAGAAGAAATTTGAGTTTAGTAATGCAGCGATACGGAGGTTTTTAAAAATATGTATATTTAAAATGAATAATGGAAAAAAAATCGATGTTATATGTTGAAATCTGTCTGTATTATCAACGTTGGGTAATATACTCCATATTGTGCATGTATTTATCATTGACGACACTAAGGGCCAACTTCGTTTTTAATTAGAAAAGGACTGCTCCTAAATAAGTTTTTTTTTTTTTAATTTGCTTATCAACAGAAAGGGCTTTCAACTTTTTTTTTTCACTTACTAGTCTTCTTAACTTAGTTAAGTCGAACTTATTAGATATCACCCTAACCACACTAAGAAAAGATATGGAAGGATCTTCATGACATTCCCCCCCCCCCCTCCCCCTTCCGTCCAGCCTCAAGACAATGAGACTGTTATTGCTGTGAGAGGAATATTTTTCATCAGCAATATCTGCAATCTGCAGCCGATAAAAATTGCTGAATTTTGAATCCGAAAGTCACAGCATCTCCAGAATGTAGCTATGAGATATAGAAGCTATGGTTTTTTATATTTTTTTATTATTGTTTTTTTAAATCTGAAATTTGGAAGTTCATGGAGGATGTGTCCCAAGATAAACTGAGAAAATGCGTAAAATTCATGCATAAAGTCAGTGATCCCAATGGCTTCAGAGTGTTTGGGAGCACGTTTTGGAGCAGAAAAATTGCCATTTTGGAGCAGTCAAACGTACTTTTGGAGCAGTTCCATAAATATCAATTAAAAATCGAATTCAAAGCGAGTACAATATAAATCAATAACTGTACAAAGTATTAGCAATTTTTAACTAATGCTGGGAAAAATTTCACTGGAAATTGCTTCAAATTTTTACTTGAATATACATGTAATTATACAAAGTATTCAAAACTCATTCTCTTGAAATTCAATTCGAAGCACAAACTTTTTTCTAGCTTTACAAACTTTTTATCATCATAAATGTTGAGGTCAAAAAAAGAACTTATTTAGAGTTAAAATATGCAGTTAATTTAAAAAAAAAGCTAAAAGTTTTGTGTTAACCATCTTTTTCTAAGTTCATACCATTTTTTATAAATATGTCACTCAAAAATAATAAATAAATAAAACTAAAACTACACAAGAGTTTCATTAAATAGATGTTAAGAATGACAACTCCATCAAAAATATCTTTCAGCTGAAGAAATTGAAACAAATGGCTAGTTTTCAAACTTTACCGAGGTTTCCACAGACCTAAGTTTAAAAAAAAATAAAACTTTCAGTTTGGATGAAAAATAATACAAAAAAATATGAGATAAAGCTTTGCAGATCACTGAGAAATTATCTGCAGGCTAAAGTTTCAATTGCTGTAAAGGATGCAAAAAGATTGCATGCACACATCCTGACGCTATTTTCCGACGATTTCAAGAATTTAAAACATCGAGGCTAAAATAGAAATAAAAATATCGACATTTAAAGCAAATATTTTAGTAATTAATCCGTATCAAAAAGGCAATGTTTGCAACGAAAGCGTTTTGGCGCAACTCGGGCGCAAAATAAGCAAAAAAATACGTTTTGGAGCACTTTGGAGCAGGTGGTATTCGGCAGCGCACATCGGCGCAATTGGAGCAGCTTTGGGATCACTGATAAAGTGCATGGGAAGGAAACGAGATACCGAGATTTTTGAGATAAGCGGGCTCAATTGTCTTGTACCACGAAAACACGTGCTACAGTGTAGAGTCCCATCATCCGGGACAAGAAACCGGGTAGTAAAGGGGGGGGGGGGCTGAAAAAATCTGATTTTCAATCACCCTTCATGGGATTCCTTGATATTCAAAATGGGTAATATGGAAAAAACAAGAAAAGAAAAAAACTGGACAAATTTTTATTGGAAATTTGTAGCTTAACACGGCATGCACTGTCGCATGAATTATTTATTTTTTTTAACATAAAATTCGTACTATTTGAAAAATCTTTTCTAATTTTCATTTAAAAACTTCCTTTTGTGCGAACAATACATTCAGTTTGAAAACAACAAATTTTTAATATATTCAGTTTGGAAACAGCAAACTTTTCACCTAAGTCACTCAAAGTGAAATCCAAATGAATTCCAATTTGGGAAACTTGTGACGCACCACATACACAGAATCTTTATACTTCAAAATGAAAAGTTTCACCTCGTTGTCACTTCTCATAAATGAGTAAACAGAATTAAAATTAATGACATAAAACAAAAACAAAATTTTTAACGTTCTATTTGGTTCTTTTCCGCAGGTTCAGGCAAAGCACGAAGAGAAGTCAGACACCAAATCAGTTTACCGTGAGTACAACAGAGAATTCCTCCTCCCTAAAGGAACCAACCCAGAAATGATCAAATCTTCCCTCTCAACAGATGGAGTACTCACAGTGGAAGCACCTCTTCCAGCACTGGAAGGAATACACATGATCCCAATAGAAAACAAATGAACAACTGATGCTCGAATGCAACTTTTAGAACAATATGTGGCCTGCAAAATTCACGGTGTAATCTCTCGGATAAAAATTCATGGTGTAATTCTTTTTACTCTGATGAAACATATTTTTATGTGCATTAAACTAAACTATCATGTTTCAGAAAATTTGCCTCAAGAAACAGAGAAGAAATACATAAATGGTATTGAATGTATTATATTTCTGAAAAACCTAATTTCATAATATTCTTTAATACTTCAACTATTCTTATCACTTTTATTTGTCATAGAAATAAAATAATTTAATATTAAACTATTTAGTATTTCTTTTCACAAAGTGGAAAATTTTGTATACGATGCAGTTAAGGCTACAATTTCAAGAAAGTTTAAGGGGAAAAACCTCCGAGCCCCTTTCATCTAACATCATTGCGGATCGTCACAAGTGAGTTTTTGAAAATTCAGTTTCCAAAAATTACTTGAGAAAAGTTTCCATGCCCCATTCCTTCCCCAAACATTAGATGGCCTGCAAATGCGTTTTTAACGCTTATGCTTTGGAACACTTATATGGGAAGGCTCCACCCCTCCCCCTTGCAATTATCACCATATATTGTCTAAATTTTTATGTTTGGAACTTTTATTTCCAAAACGAAGAAGAGTTCCAAGTCCCACCCTTTCCCCTAAATTCATCACAGATGGAATACAAGTGCGTATTTTAGAACTTCAATTTCGAAAGTTGTTATGGGGATGAGACCCAAACCACCTTCCTACTCTGCAATGAACCAGGAACTTTTCTGAAAATAATTGGCAGCTAGTGTGTCTAATTTCTTCAATAACATGTCTACCAAAAAACAGAAAAAATCCTCGCTAAAAACTAGCAACCTTCCTTAATTAACCTGCATATATACTTAAAAGAGCAGGAAAAGGTTTGTGCCTCACATGAACGAAGAAAGCGTGTAAAATTCATAAACATTTTCCCGAATCACCCTAAAAAGGAATATACTAACAAAATCACACTCCATGGGGGGGGGGGGGGGGCTGCATTATGAGACAACAAAAAACACGAGAGAAGACCACTAGTGCAACCAGAGAAGCCATAAAGACAGCCCCCCTTCCCAATGATGCTGAGTTGATGTTTTAAAAATACTCTTTTTTACTGAAAAGAAAAGAGCGTGTCTTGGGAAAATTGAGCAATTTTAAGGTGATAAATATACAAAATGTTGGGGTTTGATTTTAATTTCTTTTAAAAAGAAATCTCAATATTGAAATTTTTCAACAGCTGCAGATTGAAAAATCTACTTACAGAAACTCCACAATTGGAACTGTTAAAATGTTTTCATTATTGCATATATTTACTAGTGCTGACCATTCACATTACAAAAATTAAATCCACTAAATGATTCATCCTTTCTTTTCTTCTCCTTTTTTTTTTTTTTGAAGAGCACATAACAAAATAAATAGGACAATGTTGAATGTCTTATTAGAAATAAATCCTTATATTTTTTAAAGAAATCAGAATTCCTTGTCAATCAAGTCTAGAGAAAAGACATTTGTCTGAAATACGTGTGTTGTGCTGCTTCATTTTACTTGGGGGCAGCACTGCGTACATTTCTTTAACCATTTCCTAGCAGGGATTACAAACAACCCAGAGAGTGGTGACCAAATCCTTTGGGTCGAAGGATAAGTGTCTGAAACAATTTTGTTCCCCAAAAAAAAAAAAAAAAATGAATTAACTGACCCAGAAACCGCACATTTCTCAGAAGTATTAATGTAAAAAAGTATTGGTAGTGAAGAGCGAACTAAAACAGCAGAAAGTTGATGTCAACTTATAGGAGGATCTGAAGGATGTGTGTCTAGTTAGAGTGGTTTTCAACCATAGAAATTAACATTGGACCAACCATTGGAAAAATAAATGTCAACTTACCGAGGTAGTCAAATTACCAAAGTTTCACTGTATTCAGAAATCATCATTTATTAACTGTTCAGTAGGGTGGAGCGAAAAAAAATGAATTTTTGATTTTCGTAAACGGGTATCTTTCATTTACTGTGAATGAGGAAAAGTAACAATTCTGTAAAATATTTCACTTTTGCGACGTCATTTTTAGTCTGCGCCTTTGGCCTAAAGTTTTGAAATTTTTGATTTTTTTTTAGATTTTTCAGTTTTTTTTTTTTTTAATATTGCAAGTGATAAAACTAGTAACGAGTGGTTATTAAATGGAAGAAAAAGGTTTGAAATATGCAAGGAATTTTTTAAAACCATTTTAGATTATGATTTTAGTTCGTGTTTTACTCTCAAAACTCATCAATTTTCCAAAATTTCTGATATTTTCAATATTAAGCAGAAATTTTATAATTTGATATTTCCTCTCAATATTTACTTAAAGTGCCTTCAAAACATTTTTTTAATCATTTTATTGTTTCTCTGAACTACTCAACTCTTTGCTTGCTCATTGAATTTAACCAGGACTCACCACGAGGAAGTGGTCGCACTTTGAGTGCCACCCGTGCTCCACTTGCTTCCAACCAATGAAAGCATACATTTACATTTCTTAGACAAGTCAGGAACAATAAATTGTTTCTTTGAGTAGGAAATTGTTTGCATTGGTTTTAATGGATGCACCAGAAAGACAGGAAAATACAAAGGTGTAATACGGAAACTGGAAGAAAAACTTGGTATACCTCTGTAATGGGATATTTGCCAATTACATTTGAATGAACTTAATTTGCTGGCATTTTTACCAAAAGCTAGATGGACGTACCAGTGGACCAAAGTGATTTTTTGGGCCTGTTGGACGAAGCTAAACAACGTGATATACACTGCTCGACATTGAAAATGCAACACCAAGAAGAAGTGGTCAGAAATTCATGCAAATTTTACCGTAGACGCACGTCACTAAGTTATGCAAATGATATGAAATGCGCAGCTCTCCGACGCACGTGAAGTAAGATATAAGGGAATGAAGTTGAAAAGTGGGCTACGTTCATGTTGGTTTGTGGGCTATGTTCATGTTGGTTTTTCTGCCCCAGACTAATTATCGGAGAAATTTGGTTTTTGTCTCGAAGGATACGTGTGATAGGAGGAAATGCCACGCCGTCCTCAACGAAGACACTTCCAGCATATAGACGACTTTACAAGGGGTATGGTGATCGGACTGAGAAGGGGAGGTTGGTCCATATGTCAAATTGCAGCTGATACCCACATGGATGCAAGCACTGTGCATCAGCTGTGTCGGAGATGGTTGGAAAGAGGAAATGTAGCCACATTGAGGGGTGCAGGTGCAGCCAGAGTGACGTCAGACCGCTTGGATCGACGGATTCACCGACAAGCTGTGGCGGACCAGCAAGTCACTTGTACGTCGATTCTGCAGCACGTGCAGGGTACCCTGGATGTTCCTGTGTCGACCAGAACCATTTCCCGTCGACTGGTTGCACGTGGCCTGCAATCACGGCGCCCGCTAAGAAGACTGCCATTGACCTCACAGCACAGACTCCAACGTTTGGAATGGTGCCGGACCAGAGCGACGTGGATGGCAGAATGGCAAACCGTAGTGTTCTCAGATGAATCCCGCTTCTGTTTGTCCAGCGATAGTCATCGCATACGTGTGTGGCGTCGACGTGGAGAAAGATCGAATCCGGCAGTAACTGTGGAACGCCCCACAGCGCGACAACGTGGCATAATGGTTTGGGGCGCTATTGCATACAATTCCGTATCACCTCTAGTTCGTATTCGGGGCACTATGACGGCCCGACGATATGTAGATAATGTACTGCGGCCGGTGGCAATCCCCTACCTTCAGGGTCTGCCAAATGCAATTTTTCAACAGGATAACGCCCGGCCTCACAGTGCTCGAATCAGCCAACATGCTCTACGAGGTGTACAGATGCTTTCCTGGCTACCATACTCTCCTGACTTGTCACCAATCGAACATGTGTGGGACGTGATTGGATGCCGTTTGCAGAACCTGTCACTGCCTCGTTCACAGGACGAACTGTGGCAAATGGTTGAAAGGGAATGGAGTGCCATCTCTCAGGACACCATCCGCAGGCTTATTGACTCCATGCCTAGACGTGTTTCTTCGTGCATCGCTGTCCGCAGTGGTCCTACTTCTTACTGAGCCGACGCCGTCCTCGCTCTAAATTTTGCTTATTTATTTTGAAATAAATATCACTTATTGTTCCATGCTGTCTCTGTCTTCTTACCAAATTTTATCAATTTCTGACCACTCCTTCTTGGTGTTGCATTTTTAATGTCGAGCAGTGTACTTTCAAATCAGTTCAATATGATCCTATAGAATTTGTCATTGATCAGATCGATTTTGACAATAAAAATGATTTAAGTATTGAGCAACAATGACTTCATGAGACGAGCAAGGTAGTTTTGACTGGGAAAATATCCAAAAAAATATGAAACAGAAGGCCAAAAAAGCTTTCTCAAGCCAGATGGTTAACTACAGCAAACATCATCTTTTGTCCTTGCTCTTTTAGGATGAAGTTCAAGACGTTACAAATTTAGCTATTAATTTGGTTGAGATTCTAAAGATTATATTGAGATTCTGCTTATCTCTAAGAGAAAAAGCAGAAAATTGTATTCACATCTATTCAAAACAATGTATACTTTACACCCTAGAAATATGATGTTATCGATATCTTTATATATATATATAAATGAATCTATGTATGTTTGTCCCTTATACAAATCCAGTTTTCTTCGGATTTTCAACAAACTTGGCACAGAGACACAAAGGAGCAATTTAACTCTTGAAGACGAACCTAAGAAATGTAAATACGTGCTCGCATTGGTTGGAAGGAAGGGCTTACGTGTAGGACTAGAAGTGCGGTCACCTCCTCGTGGTGAGTCCTGGGTAGTTCCACATGAGCTAGCAAAGAGTTGCAGAGTTCAAAGTAATAACAAAATGAATAAAAACAGGTTTGAAGACACTTCAAGTGAATATTGAGAGGAAATACTGAGTTAAAAAATGTTGAAAATATCAGAAATTTTGGGAAATTTGATGAACTTGAGCGTAAAGCACGAACTGAAATCATAATCCAAAATGGTTTAAAGAAATTTCTTGTATATTTCAAACCTTTTTCTTCCATTTAATAACTACCCGTCACTAGTTTTATCATTTGCAATATTTAAAAAAAAAAAAGAAAAATCTAAATAAAATCGAAGATTTCAAAACTTTAGGCCAAATACGCAGACTAAAAATGACATCGCAAAAGTGAAATATTTCACAGAATTGTTACTTATCCTCATTCAGAGTAAATGAAAGGTACCCGTTTACGAAAATCAAAAATTCATTTTTTTCGCTCCATCCTACTGTTCAGCAGGTGTTTTTAACTGACTTCACTTGATGTTTGTATGTCCCATCCCATGTAAGGACTACTTATTCACTAAACTACATGAGTCACTATAAGACATCAGTCACAAAACAATAGAATGAGAAAAATCAACTCACAGTGAAGTAAAATTAAATCAATAAACTATCTTAATTGCGTGAAGAAGAAAAAACTTGTTGATAACCATTTTCTTCTAAACACTACTATAGTAATATTTAAAAAAAATACAACAATAAGATTAGAAAACTATTTTGGAGTACTGATGTTATTATTGTTCTATTACTTTCATCCATTGTAAAATATCAAGTCATTTTGCCCATGGTTTAATAGGGTACAAATCTTGCACATGGTTAGCTTAATACTTAAATGTGAGTTTCAGAGTTTTAACATTTTAATATTTCTTGAAGTACAATGAGAAATATTAATTATAAAAGCATTGAAACAGTATTTTCTTTTCAATTAAAATTGGAAAGCTCAAAATAATAATAATAATAATTAAGAAAACACCATTTTGTTTTCAAACTAAGTACTACAAATGAGTAAATTTTCACTAGATTTTGTGAGAAATATGAATCAACATATAAACCCAAGAATCATAATATACATCTTCAAAACCATAAATCCAATTTATTAAACTAACTAATAATATCTAAACATGACTAACATAAATCCCGCTAAGATATGGCAGCCTTAGCTTGACGAAGAATTTTAGCTTTACGTTTTTCTTCCAATTCTTCTGTTTGACGTGCTACCACTTCCTTCCGCTTCTCCAAAAACTCTGTATATTCTTCCACAGTCAATTTAGCGACAGTTTGAACTCCCACAGTCCTTGCTTCATCAATAATATGCTGACATATTTCTTGCAAAGGCATGCATTCAAATGTCACATCCTGACTCTTAATCTTTGCAATTTCATACACGTGCTTGAGTGTTATCATCCCAGCCAAATCATCGGGGCCTAAAACATAAATAACAAAGTGGTCAAAAAAGTTAAGTATTACCAAAACAAATTGTATTCAAGTATTCATCTTCACAACTTCACATATGCATTATGCACAAAAATAGATGCAATAAAAAGTATTTTAAGTATTGAATTACAGCATGGGCCGTATTTCTTTGCATAAACTCAATAGTCTCACTCATAAGCCTCTTCAATGTAAGACAAAAATTTCTTTTTACACAGACTGCATCGGTGTGTCAACTAAAAAACTACAATAGTACTTTCACTGGTTGAAATTCTCAGCCAATGAGCCAGGGTAAAAGTTTATATTTGCAGGTGAATAAACTGGATCAAAAGCATTGAAATAGCATTTTTTTTTATTCTATCTAGATAAACGAGCGTCATCAATGACATTCTGTCAGGCACAATAACATAGCTCAGAAGTACTATTGTAGTTTTGAACAATTTAACACATTTTAAATATTTTGTGCAATGTGCATTTTTTAAATACAGTCTAAAACACATAATCATAAATTCATATGGTCAGTATAAAACTAACTACTACTAAACCAACTAATAGTTGTTTTTCATTATTTCTCATAATGCATGAAACCCAACAATTTTGCTTCACTTTTTAAGGATAAACAAATATTTTAAAAAATTATTCAGAGAGCATAGTTGTTACGTCCCTCTAATAACAGCATTATATACCATTGAACACATCAAGGTAGAAGTGATTTGTTTTAAAAAAAGGAAAATTGAATTTCCCATAGTTTTTATGGGAAAAATAAAGTTGCTATTGTTGCAAACAACTGACAATAATAATTAAAATAATCTTTTTGCTTGTTTTACGCATCACAAATTCATTTCATACATGACAAACTCATTTTTCTTGGTGACACTTCCTTTACCAACAAATCAGCTATAACTTCAACGACTTTTTCGCAAATTTTCATTAAAATTACATTAAACCATCTAGTTTTTAACTTCAATGTTTTGTAGGTGTAAGAAAATGACCAACAACTAATAAATTTGCTTTGCATAAAATATAATAAATTTGACCAGAAAATTTTTTCAACGGTTATCGTTAACTTAGCTCTTAATTCGCACTGTCACGGACAAATCAAGCAGTTGGATTAGTAGTCTAGTCAATAAAGGATTTGAAAAAACACTAAAACATGCAGTTTTAAAAATTGGCCACACAGGTACAGGAAGGGCTCCTGATGAACATACTAAAAGTCCCCAGTGGTGAGGGGGGAGCTCGCAGCGCCACCTGGTGCTTTATGGGTGATTTTTCAATTTTTGTCTTATATCTCAAAAACTATTGACTTGCGAGAAAAAATGTCAATTAATAAATTAAAGAGCATGAAATTATCTTTAAAACGCTTTTTTTTGTTTTTATTATAGCTATAATAGTTGCCGAGATATTGAACTTCAAAGTTTGTCATTTTTTGAGAAAACGACTATTTTCCCCCTCTTTTCTATTTTTGGAGCCGCCTCAGTGATTAATTTGATATTATTCTTTTCTTTTTTCGACCTGAAGTAGTACAGGTCATTAAGGTGATTTGATTTCTTGAAACGGGGAGGCATGTTGGGGAGGAAGGAGGCGAGGAATGAAGGGAAGACAAAACTATGTGCAAGTGTACTTTTCACTATTTTTCCCTCTATCATAGTTCAGCAAACGAAGGCCCAAAATGTTTTATTAATAGCTTTGACTCCAAGTAATAATAATATTCTTTTCTTCAAACCAGGCAAAGATAAAGTGAACACCAAAAATTTTTATTCACAAGAATTACAAAACACTTGCAAGTTCAAAGATCAAATTCTCTTCCTCCATGCTTTCTCCGGCTGTGACACAACATCAGCTGCATATAACAAAGGCAAAGCCAAATTCATAAAGCTGTTACAAAAAAAATCAATCATTGAGCTACGTTCCGGAAGTCCTACGTTCCTTTCTACCCCAGAGCAGCTAGCGGAGGCAGGCCAATCATTTTTCTTAGCCTTATATGGGGCTCCAGTAAATATAACTTCTCTGAATGAACAGAGATTTATATCTTTTCAGAGAGCAGCAAGAAAAATAAAACCTGATCTTCCTTCCTTCCCACCTACTGAAGATGCCGCAAAATTTCATTCATTAAGAGTTTATCACCAGATTCAAAAGTGGTTGGGGAGATTACTTCCACCCGATGCCTGGGGATGGAAAAAAGCAGGTACATCATGGAAACCTATAACAACTTCAAGGCTTCCTGCTCCTGACTCCATTCTCTCCACGATTTTTTGTTCATGCACAAAAGGATGTGGTGCAAGATGCGGCTGCAGAAAATCAAGGATAAACTGCAGCATTGCTTGCTTAAACTGCCAGGGTATCTGCCTTAACGGTTCAAAATTGGATATCGCATTAGATGAAGTCAGACGACGAAAGTATCCATTTAACTTGAGTACAATGTAATTTTCATGTTAGTTTATATTTATTTTACATCTATTCACTTTCATTATTTTATTTGCATTATTCTATTTTTTTTAATGTTTGGACTTTTTTATCATTATTTTTATTATTTATCCTTTTTGCAGAAGGGTATACGTTTTATTTATAACATGATTTAAGGTCTTCTTGGACCTTAGTTGACTTAAATAGCACAGCACTATAGAAATTTAAGAAAAAAGTGATTGATATGCCTTTCGCAGTCCCAAAAAATAAAGAAAGAAGAAAAGAAAAAGATAGGTTTTCAAAATCTCACGAGTTTAGAACTTAAATGTCAAGTATATTCCATCTATTTCAGTTATAAAATACTAATTCATTCTTTATTCTTTTAAAGGTATTTTAATGTTCTTTAATTTACCAATTGATGATTTTGCTGGCGAATGCATAGTTTTTGGGATATAAGACGAAAACTGAAAAAAAAACGCTCCCAAAATCCCTGGTGGCGCTGCGAGCTCACCCCCTACCACCGAGGACTTTTAGAACGTTCATCAAAAGCCCGTTTTGCACGTGTGTGCCAATTTTTAAAACTATATTATTATTTTTTCGCCCTTATTTTGGGTCTTCGTTTGCTGAACTATGGTAGAGGGAAAAATAGTGAAAAGTACACTTGCACATAGTTTTGTCTTCCCTTCATTCCTCGCCTCCTTCCTCCCCTTTCAAGAAATCAAATCACCTTAATGACCTGTACTACTTCAGGTCGAAAAAAGAAAAGAATAATCTACTTATATTAAAAACTGAGTATCTTTCTCACTATCTTTCTTTCTAACTATCTTTCTTTCTAACTATCTTTCTATCTTTCTATGTCGCGCTTCTTTCTCCTGAACGCCAATGAACTGAAAGTCGAACCAGGTACCGATAGATAGGTAATTTTTCAAGCTTCTTTAGTTTCAATTGATATAATTATACGATTTTAATTAGCGAAGATATCAATTAATAAGTAGTCAAGTTTAAAGCGATTAAGCCTAATAAATGATTAAATATGAAATCCATTCTTGCAAACCGTCGTTGCTATGAAACAGTATAATAACAATGATAATGAGAATTTTGAATGAAGGCTTAACTAAATCAAACACGAAACTCATAAGCGGACCACTTACGTAGAATTTTTATCGCTAGCTACTGGTAATATTTTGAAACATTTATTTGTTGAAGAGCCATCTACTTATATTAAAAACTGAGTATCTATGTCTGCTTTTTTTCTTTGAGCGACCTGAACTTACTGAAACTTTCCTCACCATCTTGAAGGCGTGAAGCATCTCAATAATTCGAATGATTTTTTTATATAGGAAAAAAGTAAAGGCGTGAAGCGCCTGTAAGCGAGCCGCCTTGGCGGGGAGTAATTTCTTTAAATTTTTTTTCTCACTACTTTCAGGGCACGAAGTGCCCGTGCAACGCCGGGCCACGTGCGTGGTATGTCTTGAAATCGAATGAACATTAAATTATATCAAATAATATAATTTCAGAATGAGGTAAAAGTTAGAGAGGGGGGACATTATGCATCAGCATGCCGCAGGAAGCTAATCTAGCTGCCCTGGCAGCTAGTATTAAATTAATCACTGAGGTGGCCCCAAAAATAGAAAAGAGGGGAAAAATAGTCGTTTTCTCAAAAAATGACAAACTTTGAAGTTCAATATATCGGCAACTATTATAGCTATAATAAAAAAAAGAGTTTTAAAGATAATTTTATGCTCTTTAATTTATTAATTGACTTTTTTTCTCGCAAGTCAATAGTTTTTGAGATAAAAGGCGAAAATTGAAAAATCACCCATAAAACACCAGGTGGCGCTGCGAGCTCCCCCCTCACCACCGGGGACTTTTAGTATGTTCATCAGAAGACCTTCTTGTACCTGTATACCAATTTTTAAAACTATATTATTATTTTTTCGCCCTTATTTTGGGTCCTCGTTTGCTGAACTATGGTAGAGGGGAAAATAGTGAAAAGTACACTTGCACATAGTTTTGTCTTCCCTTCATTCCTCGCCTCCTTCCTCCCCAACCTGCCTCCCCGTTTCAAGAAATCAAATCACCTTAATGACCTGTACTACTTCAGGTCGAAAAAAGAAAAGAATAATATCAAATTAATCACTGAGGCGGCTCCAAAAATAGAAAAGAGGGGGAAAATAGTCGTTTTCTCAAAAAATGACAAACTTTGAAGTTCAATATCTCGGCAACTATTATAGCTATAATAAAAACAAAAAAAGCGTTTTAAAGATAATTTTATGTTCTTTAATTTATTAACTGACATTTTTTCTCGAAATTAAATAGTTTTTGAGATATAAGACGAAAACTGAAAAATCACCCATAAAACACCAGGTGGCGCTGCGAGTTCCCCCTCTCACCACCGGGGACTTTTAGTATGTTCATCAGGAGACCTTCCTGTACCTGTGTGCCAATTTTTAAAACTGCATGTTTTTTTGTTTTTTTCACCCTAATTTTGACCTTCGTTTACTAGAGTATAGGAAGGAGACATAATCAAAAGAGTGGGACTAACCAAGCACAACCCAGGACCCCTTAGGTATCCTGGGTTGCGCTTGGATACCTAAGGGGAAGTTCATGACCCCTTTCCTGTATCTACAATTGCGCATTGTACATTTTCTGTGTTTTTAGCAAATGTAAACCTGGAAATTTAAGGTTAAGAAAGATATGGATGTATTTCAAATTTAATGCCATCACCCAAACTTGCCAAAAAATAAGAATTTGAGATCCAATCACAAAATAAAGCAAAGCCAAGATACATGGTGCAAAATGTGAAGCCTTTGACAGCATAGTCACTAATATTGAAACTTTAAATTATGACTAAAAACTATTTAAACACAGTTCCAGCATAAAAATGACTTGGGAAAACATATTCCAGGTCTAGAATTACAATATTTCATTTTCCTGACTACCATCATGAATGATGTTTGATAACATTTATGCAAACGTGCATGCTTCAGTTTTGATTCCCTCGGAATTTCAGTATCTGAAATCAAATTTTGCTTCTCTTAACTCTTTGTTTCTTTACTTGACACCCTAGAGATCCCTACATATGTTACAGAGGTTTGGGACCTGAAGAGAACTCAATCTTTCTGAGGAGCTCAGCAACCCCATATTCAGCATCCCCAAAGTTGTTACAGGATTTAGAACTTTGTGGCCTCGATAGATTTAAGGAGCACTACTCACCATTAATGTAAACGAAGAGCGAACAAGTGATTCTCCTACTTGGACAACAAAAATTATTCGTTCACTGCACTGCAATTTTCAGCCTTTCATCTAGTACAGGATTTGCTTGATTTCGTCTTTTGTACTGGCATGTATTTCACTAAGACGCACAGCACACCTCATCGAAAATTTCAATCTAGTATCAATCATAGGGTCTGGTATTTATCACGTAAAAGCATTGGTGATATTATAGACGAGGTTGATTTAATAATTGCAAATGAAACAGATCATTGATATAGTGGATGCACTTGCCTGCTTGTTCAGGCTATATACAAGTTCTTACGTCAGATAGGGAAAGTGCATCCACTATATCAATGTTCAGTTTCATTTACAATTATTAAATCAACCTTGTCTATAATACCATCTATGCTTTCATGTGATAAATGCCAGACCTTATGATGGATACTAGATTGAAATTTTCGATGACGTTTACCATGTGTCTTAGTGCCAGTACAAAAGACGAAATCAAGCAAATCCTGTACTAGATGAAACGCTGAAAATTGCAGTGCAGTAAATGAATAATGTTTGATGTCCAAGTAGGAGAATCAATTGTTCACTCTCCATTTACATTAATGGTGAGTAGTGCTCCTTAAATCTATCAAGGTCACAAAGTCCTAAATCCTGTAACAACTTTGGGGATGCTGAATATGGGGTTACTTAGCTCCTCAGAAAGATTGAGTTGTCTTCAGGTCCCAAACCTCCGTAGTATGTGCAGGTGAAAAGGTGATCTCTGCGGTGAAAAGAAACAAGTAAAGAAACAAGCAAAATTTAATTTCAGATTTTAAAATTCCTAAAAATTAAAACTGAAGAATTAAGTTTGTAAAACAAAATATCTGTATTTTACAATTAATTACAAAAAGTCAGAAAGTATGTGTGTAAATAACTGTATATATTAAATTATAAAATGAAAACAGTCTTTAAAACTTGTTCTAACTTACCTGGGCTCATTGATCCTTTCTCACACCCAGCAGCTTGCTTCACAAAATAGCTAATGGGAGGGTTGATTATAGAAAGATCAAAAGTCCGATCAGGCTGCAATGAAAAAGATGGCATTTAGCTGTATGAACTGAAGTGGAAAATAACCTCAAAAACAAGAAAATCACATAAAAAAAGAAAAGAAGAAAGAAAAAACTTTTATTCATTAATAAATAATAACATTACAATAACATTTCTCTACAGGGGCATTTCACAGTATTTGTGACATAGGGCTGTCCGTAACAAAACTTTTCAAAAGTTTAAAATTTTTATATATATTGAAAAAGTACATTCTAAAGTATATGAATATCATATTGTTTTCATAGTTAACTTTATATTATGTTTGTAATTACACTCAGAACATTGAAAATGCAATTTTCACTGTTACAGGCTTTACTTTGAATTATTCTTTAAATCTGGCTTAAGCCGATTTTTAAGCTAAAACTGATACTTGAGACAGAAAAGGCTACTCTAATATAGCTAACAATTTTAATCAAAAAGTGCGTTCTATAAAAAATTATGGATTGTGAAAATGATGACTGTAGAGTCCGAAACAATAATTGGAATAAAAGTTTAGTTTTTAAAGAAAAACTCAATGTAGAGTCCGTAACAGTGAAAATTGCATTTTCAATGTTCTGAGTGCAACAACAAACATTTTATAAAGTGTGGAATAAAAGTTTAGTTTTTAAAGAAAAACTCAATGTAGAGTCCGTAACAGTGAAAATTGCATTTTCAATGTTCTGAGTGCAACAACAAATATTTTATAAAGTGAACTATGAAAACAATATGATATTCATATACTTTAGAATGTACTTTTTCAATATGTATAAAAATTTTAAACTTTTCAAAAGTTTTGTTACGGACACCCTATGTCACAAATACCGTGAAATGCCCCTACAGCAATAAGGCTTGAAGGTTATTTATTTCGATGCAAGTATTTTTATGGCACATAAGCAACGCCTCCTAAATACTAAATGCCTACTTCCGCGTTTTGGTTTTCAGCACAGAACAAAATTTTTCCCTTGGTTCACAGTGCACTGCCATCTATCGGAGATCTTCGAGATGAGAAATTAACGATTGGTTGATTTCTAAATTTAAATTAAAAAAATAGCCAATCAAAAAATTTAATTTGAATATTGTTTGGATTTATCACCATAACAGCAGCAGCATCAGATTGCCACAAGGTGGTGCTCAAAGTGGAACCAATGTTTCCCTTAGCGAAGCAAATGTAGTAGGCATTTAGTATTTAGGAGGCGTTGATATGTCACCAAATTTTTTTACGAGATTACCAGTAACTATCTAGCTCAGTCCAGTTGGGCACTAGTCTTCAGAGGACTACCCCGAAGGACTACCCTACTTCCTGAAGGCATAGGTGGGCCCACTTAAAAAAACTGATCAATGAACAAGTCTATAAAGATTCAGTTTATGAATTATTATGTATATAAAAATATAAAAATTAGTATTTTCCAGCCATGATAAGTTGGGAAGAAAAAAACTCCAATAAGGCCCTAAACTTCTGGAGTTAAATTTGAGTATTATGTATACAAAATTAGTTTCTTAAGTATTTCAGATTTTTTATTTTCGGAGCAAGCCGGAGCAGAATCTGCGAATTTTACCATTTTTGGAGCAGGATCTAGCAGGATTCCAAAATCGGAGCAAACTTTCCACACATGATTAATATTAATAAAATTGTATCTCCTACTTACTTGTAACTTGATAATATTAATTTCTTAAAACAAGGCCGTATCCAGAGGGGGGGAGGACCGACGCCCCCCCCCCCCCCCCGAGACCCGAAATGTTTTATAATGTAAAACAGAAAAAAAAGTTTTCCCTTTTTTTTAAATTTAAAATAGCAAAAAAAAAAAGTTTTTTTTTCCCTTTTAACTATTAAACGAGTGAAAATTTGAAAAAGTACAAAAAAAAAAAAAAAAAAGACAATTCAAATTCTCATTAGCTGCAAAACATACTTGAAAACAAGACTCTCATTAGCACTTCCAGCTCTCTTTCCCAAATCAATTCAGGCTCAAGGCAAGCTACTTGTCAGTTTGATCGGCGCCCCCCCCCTCCCCCATAAAACTTATAAAACTTACACCACTCAGATTTTTACCCCCTAATCGCCGGGCCCCTAGTTTCCGACTAGGCTGAGATTGCTTCTCACCGCCCTGATTCAATTAAGAGGGTACTTTGTTGGTCCCCATTTATAAGCATTTGTAACCCTCGAGGGATTTTAATAGCTAAACATGTCTTCAATCAACAAGACCACACAAAAACAGATACGTTCACAGACCCTCTGCTTTGTTGGACGCTCACCAATCTTAGACAAAAGTTACTTTAAAAAAATTCCATTTACAAATGCTTAAAAACCTTGAAAACTTTGTTAAATGTAGCTGTAAACCTTGAATTTTAAAGTTTCTAACACAAATGGGGGGGGGGGGAGGTTGCATCAAGTTGCGCGAAACTCAGCTCCTTGATTAAAAAAATATTCTGCGTAATGCAAAAATCATATTCCAGCATTTTTTGTAGCATATTTTCAAAAATAATTTTTTGTGACTCACATGTTTCATTTCTGACTATTCATTAAATACCTAATTCAGTATTTTAGAAGTTACTTTGTAATTGATTCCTTTATTAATATGTTTAAGCACGAGAAAAAATATTACCCTACCTGTATTCTTTTTCGTTTTCTGCAGTACTAGTGATTGAAAAAGAAATTGTCGTTATAAGTATTTTTTTAATATCTATTTTTAATCTTTATAAAAGATGTGTCTTTCAAAGTTTTAACAATTTCTTAAGACTGTCCAATCAACTATTAAAACATTAGAGACTGGAAAGTGCAAATGAAATGCTTTAAAGAATTTTAACTGTTCTAGAGTCTTTGAAAATCATTAAATACCTTTTTGAAACTCCTTTAAAAGGTCTTCAATCCTATTTCTTATTAAATAATTGAACTATGAATTAACTAAATGGCCAGAATATTACTCTCTCGTTAATTATTTTTTAAATCTCTACACTATTTCTTTTAAAGAATTCTTTGTATTTTATGCTATTGGTTATTTTATGTTACTAAGTGCTGTGTCTGTCAGTGAGTTGGGGAACTGATCAAAAACTACTATGTAACTGTGAAAACCGATGTAAGCAAGTGATAATGTGTTAATCTTTTCTCCTCCCTTGTCCTTCCTCTCTGTCGCTTAATGTTAATCATTTGTTAAACTAAACATTTTTCTACTTTTCCAACATGTTTTTGAAGTCCCAATTGCCCCATATAAGGCAGCAAAATGCAGAATTTTAAAACTTTTTTTCAAAAATTTGCCCCCGGACCCCCTAAAATTACAGATGTTCTACTCCACTTAAAAAAGTTCTCATTGCATATCTCTCTTGATACCCCTACCCCAATAAAAGGTCAGTTCAAGAATAAAGTCATAGGAATAAAGAAATGAAAAAAAAATAAAAACACGCACACATACATCAAACATCGTGGGGTGGCAGCTAGAAATTAGACTCATAACACACACAAAAATGTATGTGTGTTTGGGCAATGTGCGAAACTGTGCCCCTCCTGAAATTTTTTTCTGAATACGGCCTTGTCTCAAAACAAATGTCAATTCCAGGAAATCACCAAATGAAAAAATCACAATTTTCGGCATTTTTAATATTTTTCTTGTAGTAGATCTTTTACTATATGAGAATATATCATGATATACTCTTAAAGCTGTCAATTTAAAAGAGGTTAGAATATAGGTCAGAAATTATCTACATTTAGGAGTGGTTATTTTTCGAGAATTGATACAGAAAACTTTTCAAATTCTGTCCCTCATGTAAGTCATAAGCCAATATTTTGAAAAGTGCCAATTTGAAGTTGGAGTTTTCTGATTAAAAAAATTTTTGTAGAAAAAAATTAATATTGGATTCTAAGTCTAAATTGGGTCTAAATGGAAAAAAATAAAAGGGGGGAGGTCAAGGAAGTTATTTACCCCCTCCTTAGATTACTCACTTTTAAGCCGTTACAGATCTGATGAGTGTTACAGATCTGATGTTAATATGAGCTACATATCTGAGTTTATGCTTTCAGTCTTCATTAACATCTCTAAAAATGACATCATTTCCTTGCATTTTTAACATAGAATTAAGATAATTATATTAATATATATATATATATTTGCTAAAAAATCAAATTTTATTATAAAAAAGAATATCTTGGAAATAAAAATGAGTGATGAGGTTTTTAGATGAAATAAATTATGAGATTACCAAATCCAAGCTAATAAAACATTTGTTTTGTTTTGAAACAACACACAACTTCAACTTTTTCAACACACAACTCTGCTGCTTGCTTTTCTTTAAGTAGTTGCAGGAAATTTAATTTCTTGATTAGAAATTCATTTTTAGCATGCTAGTTATTATCTAGTTATTTAGCGAAGTTATGAAAAATTGAAGCACCAAAAAAAAAATAAATAAATAAAATAATAATCATTAATTAACTTAATTTCTGCAGTGTCAATTTTTCTTATTTTACTAACTTCTATTGTTAGGTCATACAAACCACAAATGAAGCAATTGTACTAAAACCCATTCCTTTTCATTTTTTAAGAACAAAAATATTCAATATATGGCTAAAACCTATGATTTTTGCTTTTTAATGATTCTGAAACGTGATAGTTAGTTCGGTAACATATTCGCTGTTTTTCAATATTACCGCTCTGACTGTTACCGATCTGACAAACCGACAAAGTTTTTTTTTTTTCCCCGAGTCTATCGCGCTAAACCAAAATCAAACACATGGTTTTCTCACTTGCAATATAGGACTATACTTATACATAAAAGAACTTTTGAAATAATAAAAACTGCGCATTTTAGCTTGTGTTACAGATCTGACTTAAATGACACACATTTTATAAATCACTTTAAAAATCTTACCTGCAATTTTAAATGCACAAATGCAAATTTTTAATTACAGTGCGATAAAACATCACACCAGGTATTCAGTATCACGTGGTATCGGTGCAGGAAATGATTTTGGGTTCCTAAATATAGATAGGAAGTTATTGTTACCGCTCTGACGCGGAAATGAGGGATACGCCTATTTCGCATTCCCAAGAAAATCAGAAATCGATTAAAACAAAAATGAAGTAAAATATTAACAAATGGGTAAAAATAGAATCGTTTTTTGTGTAAGTGTGTTTTTTGGGAAATTAGAAAGTGCACTTAAGCTGTTTGCATGCTAAGCTTTGCTACTGGGGACACTTTACCGATCTGATTTTTGATGTATAAAATAAATATTTTCTGAAGAATTTTTTTTTTCTGATATTATTAAATGAAATGAAAGCAAAACCTTGTCTCTTTTCCGGGGAAAATTATTTTTTAACTAGTTATTGAAATACTAGCGAAAATTCACTTGGGACTCAAATTGGCACTTTTCTAAATATTAGCTCTCATGTAACTTGTGACTTTAACCTCATTTTTATACTAAATTGCTCAATACAAGAATGTACTAAAACTAAATATTTGAATTTCATGGTTACTGATTTTTGTACCAAATCATCTGAAAGATATCCCAATGGTTGTGGAAAACGGTTAAAGTCGTAAAAAACCTGAACTTGTTGAAACATAAATTATTACTTACTTTAATTGTAATTTTAGTTGATAATGGTATGCCCTCCTTAATATCTTTAGTTCTTTCATTGAATTCCTTACAAAACAAGGCAACATTGATGTTTTTCTGCAAAATAAAGAAACTTGCTCAGAAAGAATGAGAAAGAAAAAGAGAATTTCAAATACACTTACAGAAAAAAATCAAATGTAAAAATATTACATAACAAATTCAATTTATGCATTTAAAAGAAAACTTTTTTCGTGTGTATCTTTCCATATGACATATTAGTGTGCTGAATTCATATTTGGAGAGGAACAGTTCAATGTGATTCCTAAAATGAATATTCATAGACTATTATTAAGAAACATTTAAATAAAACTCCAATTGATTTCCAATCATTTGAAAACATATTACGAATTTTTTAACCCATCGCGTTTTGCAGATTCAAGTTTTTGGCACAGTGATTGATAACAATAAATAGGAGCAAATTAGGGATGCACCGAGTACTCGGTAAATATTCTGACTCGGCCTACTCGGCCAATTTGCCGAGTACTCGGTACTCGGCCAAATTTGGATCAGGTACTCAGCCAATACTGAGTAGTTGTAGAAAATTGAATAGTTCAAGACACATTTTTCAATAATTAAAAATATGCAAATATATATATAATGCAATCATTTACAATTAATATATTTATAAAATATGACTGAATTCTACATATAAGTTTTAAAAAGTTATAATACCAAATCAGTATAAAAATTAACTAAGAATGTGCAAATGTAATTAACTTTTTCATATAGCATATTGGTGTAGGGGAACTTACCTTTGGTCAGGAACAGTCCAAGTGATCCTTAAGATGAATATTAATAAACTCATTAAAAAGAAACTTTCAATCCTATTCCAATACATTTCTAATCATTTAAAAATTTAGATTACGAATTTTTAAAATCATGGTTTTGCAGATTCAAACTTGTGGCATAGTGATAACAACACAGAGAAAAAAAGGGAAACTTATCAAAGGGATACTTTATATTTATTCATTTAATGTAGTTTCATTTTAAAAATAACTTTTTTCTAAAATTTTTGACATAATAAATAAAATATTTTAAACAATGCATAAGTTAAACTCAGTGGGATTTTTGTTCTAAGAACTATCATATAGAGGTCCATTCCAATGATCAGTTCATATGTCAGGGTTCGAATTTACTGCTGGTCCATTGGTTCCAGACCAGTAAAACTCACCTCGAATCACCGTAAAAATAATAAACAATCCAAGGACCACCATTTTTTTTAAGAAAAAAAAATGTGGTTAATGATTTAAGGTGGACCAGTGATGTTGTCTGTTAACCAGTATATATTCCTGTTCACTGGTCGAGAAGACCAGTAAAATTTTGTAATGCTTTCTAACCCTGTACCGCTGTAATTTTTAAAAAACAATTGGTACTCGGTACTCGGCAAAAGTGCTACTCGGTGCATCCCTAATTTTTTATACTCGTAAAAAAAAGTTTTAACTATTTTGGGTAAAGCAATACTTAGGGAAAAAATTAAAAATTAAAGAATGCTGCAAAAATATTTTGATAACCAAAATCATTGTATTTTAAACTGCGATGCAAAAAGTGTCATACCGAGCACTCAGTAACTCGGTACACAACCGAGTACTTTGGTACTTGGCCAAAGTGCTATTCGGTCTCTAATTATCGTACTGATCAAGCATTAGACACTATTAATATTCATTTATTTTTCAATTAAATACATCATCTTCATACAAGCAGAAAAAAAGATTTGTAACCTGTCCAAGATGAGGTCCTAGAGGAGGTCCAGGCATTGCTTTTCCTGCTGGTATTTGTGTTGTTAAATAAGGAGTTGGATTTATTTTTGGCAGAACTTTCCGAAATCCTCTTACGCGACGAAGATTTTTAGACATAATTACTTTAAAGAAAAATTAAATCAGCTTTTTAATCAACTTTTTAAAATAAAAAGCAGTGATGAAATTTATTTGTTTACAAATTGACAAAAATTAGTATTATGATATGTTGCCAATACCTTAAGAAAAGTTACAAGTTATCTTTACATTATTTTACATTAAATATATTGCAAAAACCTCATAATGAGAGTTACTGACCAAGGGTTCCTCCTTCTTGTGAATAAACATAGTAGAAGAGAAATAATTTGAGTTTGAGGAAAATGCTTCCAACATTGCATATATGCATCAAAAGCAAAACATAACTCTTTCAGCATGACATTGCGACAGGAATACGAATTGTGAACACTCATGACGTAGAAGACTTTATTTAAATTTCTCGTTCATGATTTCCTCAATTTTTTTGTCAAAATTGTCCTGAACAAAGAGCAACATGCGCACTTCACACAAAATTCTAAAAAAATGTACAGGGGGTAACAAAATCGTGAAAAAAATTCCCTGATTTGCGTTACCAACGAAAATAGTTTCCTCTCTTTGCCCTACTTGAAAACCATTGTATGTTACATGATGCAGTATTTAAAACGTTTTAAACTGTTAACTAAAAATAATTTTTAAAATGCTGCTGCTGCTTTTTTTTTTTTTTTTTAAGAAAAACATATAAAATAAACATCGCAAGTAACATGTACACATTTTAAACAAGTTTATTATATTTAAGTTTAGTGTTCAAAAATAGTGTTCCCGTTCCCTGAATGTGCACTAAAGTGAGTTCCGAATGTACACCGTAGAAAAGAAAGTGCATTAAAATTTATTCCGCTAAAGATAGTTGTTGCATGTGGGCTTGAGAACAGGTTAGAAGCATATTTGAGAACAGATTGGGAACTTATTTAAGTGCACTTGTGAAATCATTGCTTTCTTTCATACAATATAACTATTTCAACATTTCGAAACTGCACCTTTCACCTTTTTTATTTTGGCTTTCAACCGACTTCAAAACAGGAGTCGGTTAAAAGTTCAAAGTGTTTTTTTTTTTTTTTTTTTTCATAAGTCGCACGAGACTTATGAAAAGGGGGATGATCAAACTTAGGTGCCATACCTTTGATTGACCTTAGTTCTTTAGGGAAAAATCTGGTATGGATCCCACACTACTTCCTTTTACGTGTAAATTTCTTAGTAGTTGTCTTAAGTGTTAAAAAAGTGCTTGGAGTGAGCAAGGTAACAATTCAAATATTTACTCCCCTAATCTGCCACGAAACAATGTAAAAAATCTTTTACAATGGAAAACAAAAATCTTTTACAACTTTTACAGGAAGTTTTCTAAATATTGCTGATTTTAATGTCATTCAGTCAATTTTTCGCAAAATATCGCCAATAACGCCAGGTTGAACCCAAATTCAAAAAATAAATTTTTTAACCAAAATTTGTCGCAAAGTTGGTGTCAAACACTTGGCGACATATCGCCAATTCATATCACTTGAGTCTGCATTGAAATTACCACTGATTTACCCCAAAAAAGGGGTAAAACACCCCCTTGGGAACATTCGAATGCAACCACAAGAAGAGGTGCACAATTAGACCATCCTCAGAGCCTACATACCAAGCTAGAAGCTTCTACGGCATATAGTTTTTGAGTTATGCGACACACATACGCATACACATACGCACATACATACATACAGACGTCACGAGAAAACTCGTCAAATTAACTCGGGGTTGGTTGAAAAGGATTTTCCGGCTGCTTCTATGTTGGTAGGTACATATGCACGTGCTGACAGGTCGAAAAAGCTGCTTAACATTCAATCGGGGTGAGCAAAATCAAAATTCAGACTCAAATTTGAGTGATTTTTTTTCGCGATCACAATACTTCCTTTTCTACGTAACAGGAAGTAAAAAGTTTTGCTCAAAATATAGCGAATTTCAGGCTATTTCCCTATTAAATGAGTAACTATGAAACTCATTACAATGTTATGATAAAACGTGGTTGCTTAGAAACGGTAACATTAGTAATAATCATAATGAAAATTTTGAATAGGGGCTTCTCTGAAATAAATAAGAAATTCATAACTCTCGTTGCTCTGCTTTTTTCTTACATCAAGAATACGTAAGGAGGCCAAAGGGCTAAGCAAATAGGATTTTTTTCCACGGGAAAATTGCTCGAAAAAGGAAAGAAAAATCCTTTGAACAGCATTGATACTACTTTCAAGCATGAGTTCTGAAGAAGGCGCAAAAACAATAAGTAAAATCATTCATAATCATAACTCAATTACAAATAAACATAGTATAGTGTTTCATTCTCAATTCTGAGTGTTTTCTTTGCAAAAATGAAACGAAGAATTGTTACGTATAATATTATCCATTTTTTTTTTTGCATCAACTTTAAAACTTATGATTAAAAGTATTATCGATGGTGTTCAAAGAAACTTATTTTTTACTTTTTAGAGCAATTCTGAGTTGCACTTATCAAGTTAATTTTTCTTTTTTTTAATTTCTTTTTCCACAGATAATCTGCGGATAATACGCAGAAAATTACAGTATTTAATTTTGCAAAGCAAACTAGACAGATTTCTTTTTTCATTTAATTAATTTTCCCTGATCTTTTAGACCCATATTTTGAAATTCCCTGATTGATAAAATCCCAATATTTCCCAGTTATAACCACAGTGATGCATAAAATATTGCCTTTTTCTTTTCCTCTATTTTAAGTATGTTTTTATGATTATTTTAATCCCCCTCCATCCCTCTCTTAAAAATCAATTGGAGCATATCTTGGTTGTTTTTGTTTTTACACAGACAGCAAAAATAAAACCATAATTATAAAATAAAATATATTTATTAAAATTTCATTTCATAATGCTATTTGTATGCAGTATTTTTTTTTTTTTTTTTAAGTTTACTGCTTAGGAGCACATGAGTGATTTTAATTCCAGTGTGTACAATACACTACAAAATAATTTTTTCTTTCCTTAAATTATGGCAAAGGCATACATTTTAAAACACTAGAAACATAATTCAGAAATAAATCAAAAACAAAATATTTGACTCACACACATTACAGAGACAAAAGAAGAACATAATTGGGGAAAGTTCTATTACTTAATACCTTCATTTCCCACTGTAACATACAATCAACATACTTTCAATTGCTACTTATTTTTTTAAAGAAAAAAAAATCATGATTACACTATGGTACGATTTCTTGATAAGTAAGGTGGGATTTCAAGTTGAACTTTTTAATAATAATGCTGTGCTAAGTACAAAAGTGGTATCTGCAGACGAACTCAAACTGAGATATTGCTGTTTAAAGTTTTGCACCTCCATACATTTAATTCAGATGCCACTTTTTCAGATTTTTTGAAAAATATTTTCCATTCTCAAATAACCATAAAACATCGCATGTACATCAAAGAATCGAATGGTGACAATAACGCAATTTTGTTAAAAAGTGCATATACGACTTTTGTGCTTAGCACTGCAGAATAATTCTGACGTATTCAAGAAAAATTACTAAATTTTATGTAATTAGCAAACCTTAATATTTCAAAAGAAGCAATATCAGAAACACTCAAAACATTCAAGTCTCTATTTAGAGAGTCATAAATAAAAGGTAAAATATTTAACATTCAAAGTTGCAGATATTTTCCCCTTCTTTTTGATCTAAAACAAATAAAAAAAAAACAGACAAAAAACTTTCACTTGTGCCCATATCTAGGAATGTCTTCCCCTTTTTCTCTTGCAAAGTATGTTCAATACAAGTTTTGTCGGCAAATAACAAAATCCAGGTCCACGATCAAGTACAAATATTAACTTTTCAAAGCTGTTGACCCCCAAAATGATAGGTTTGCACATTTCGCAAATTCTATTGCTTGACACAATTTTGCATTGAAAATTATGGAAAGATCTCAAAGCAACAAGGGAGCTACTTCTTCTACAGAGCAAGACAATGGAAATCTTCAAGAAATATTTTTTTTTCACACAGAAACAATATTCTTAGAATTTAGAACACATGAAATGCAATTTTAACAATATATTTACCAAAAAAAAAAAAAACTTGCTATGTGTATTTAATGCTGATCATATGTGAAATATTAATAACATGTAAATGATTAAAATATGACTAAAAGAGGAATGGGAGGAATTTGAACATTTTTTGTACTATTAGATGAAGTTAAGCATGAATTGGATTTTTTCTGCTGAGCATGAGAACTTATTGTCATTAATTGCTGCCTGCATCTGCAATGTGAGGTGATATTTGCAAGTAGAAAAAAGTGACAGAAAAAATTTTGTTCGCTAAAAAAAAGCTCTAGTCACATTTGATCCACTGATGTAAGTAGACTTTCAAAACAGGTAAGCTCTTTCAAAAGGCTCAGAAAAATTCAGTTTTTACACAATATTAATAATGAACAGGACACAATCAACAATACATAATTATATAAGGAAATTCATAGACTATAAAAATGAATTATTTCATTTTTAAGCATTTTAATACGAACTGAAAGGAACTTATTTTGAAAGATTTTGCACAAAAATTGATTTGTTGAAGCAAGGAATCTAGAGACGAAAGGGTGTTGGTGACAAAAAAAGAGAAAATTATGAGATAACAGGTAACAACAATCTGTTTTGTGGCAAATGAGCTGTTATTGGCAGCCAGTGGCAGTTCCTGGGAAATAAAGCAGATGATTTTTTTTTTTTTTTGCAGACTAAGATCATCATTGGGAGTTTTAAGGAAGAGAGACCTTGGAGGGTCTCCTCCGTTAATGCTTTAGAATTATTACTTAGATGCTGTTAAGGCTCGATTGTTATTATAATTTTATTTACTTGTTAATTTTTAAAGTTAAAATCATTAAAACATTGAAGACAATCTTTGAGGATGAGAAAGGTGCTGGGACAGTCTTTTAGTTCAGATGATTCAACATTATTAGACATTAACACATTACAAGAGGGTGCAGATACTTACTAGCAAGGTAGCCCGACAAGTGAATGAACACTTAGGCGCACTTTCATTTTCAAAAATTTACAGCATCATCAAAAATTGTAGCAATTGCCACGTGACAGTAAAAACGCTCTAGATCGTATGAGTCAGAATTTAATAAAAAAATTAAGAACATTTTTAAGGTTTTGCATCAGGTTTTTTGAAGGACTGATATGAAAAAAGTGCCCACAAACCCAGTAAATGAACATCTCTACCAGAAGACAAACACAGCATTTCATAGTTGTTTTCTTTCTATAAATACATAAAAGCCAGTGACTACTGCAAAGTCATCTAAGAAAAATATTATAGCCTTTATTTTGTCATAAAAATTAAGAGGTGTTATTTCACTGGGGGGCATTCATTCACTGCTCGGTGCACCCTACCCGTTGAAAGACCACTTGCCTTAAGTTTAAAAGCTCAAAATTTGCTTACATTGAGAAATATGCCGGCTACACACTTTAGTCATGGCGGCTAAGCTACCTGCTTGTAATGTGTTAATTATTTCATAGTTAAAATTTTTGTTGGTTGAAAAAGCAAACTTATTTCTGTCAGGGGAAATAATGAGATTACTTGATTTTTCAGTCAAAATACATGAACATTTCCTGTTCTGCTTCGCTTTTTCCACATCAGTTATACTATCTATTCTGCAGCATAGTTAATTTTGCATATAAAAAATACATGGTTTCAAGGAGTAAAAACACTACAATTCTGCATTAGATTAGATGTTTTCTGGACAATCTAAATATAAAGATCCATCACTTCGAATAACTATCCGTTTCAAATCTCTCATATGAAAATTTTTCTGAAGTATATTACTGTCTTTTTCAGATTTAATAGGTTTATCACAAAAATTAAAAGAGTCTTTACTGCTATGAGGTTGGTCCGACAATTTTGGCGCTGCAGTTACATTATAAGTAGTGTTGCCACATGCCTTTGAAGTATCACTAGACATTTCAATAGCGCTAGAAATTTCATCCAGCATTACATTGGAATTTAGTGATTTGGAATTAATCTTTGAATGCTTGGTATCTCTATAAGTTGTCGTACATGAAGAATTTGGTTCTTCTTTAATGTTTGGAATGTTTCCATTACAAGATGGTGCGGTTGAGAGGAAATCATTGGTTTGAATTTCATTTTTGTTTGAAGCAATTGTTTCTATCTGCTTCTTTAATTGCCGTATGATGCGACGCTTCTTTAAGTTATAGTTTTCCTTCAGTTTCCATTTCTTTTGCTGTATTTTTTGAATTTCACCAATAAGGGCATTTCTTACATGATGATTGATGCGATATTGACCTGGATTCACTTTGGAAGGAGTTTTCATCAATGAGATTCCTCTATTAGCACTATGTTTGTTCAAATGCAATTTTTTCTTCTGCAACAATTTTTCTAATCTATCTGTCCGATTTTTTATTTTCCAGCATTTACAAATATCACATGGAATATTACTTTTAGGATTATTGGACACAGTTGCCAATTCTGAATATTGTAGCTCAGATGAAGATATGTCTTCTAGTTTTTGAAATATACTGAATTGAAAGTTTTTCTTTTTAGGAACAACAGCAACAATTTTTGTCTCATACTTCTGATCAACTGGGAACTTATCATTGTCATCCATTTGACTAAAACCATTCTCAGTAATTACATTTCCTTCTGATGAAAATTCAGTTCGTAACTCTTGTTTTGGTTTGAAAGCTAAAACATCGTCAGAAATACTGGTACTACTTTTTTGTCCAAGAATACTCTTTGTGCCAACAGGTCTTTCAAATTGTGAAAGATTAAGTATGGAATCATTGGAGAGCACTAAGTTTGCAACATCCAATTTTTCAACAACAACCTGCAAAGAATGTTTAAACATTAGTATCAAACAGGCAATACATTACATTCAACTTTGCTGTGCATTAGAAGTCCATAATTTAACAAATGCTTAAATTTTCCAAATAAATTTGATTGCATTTAATGAAGTGAATAACAAAAAAGAAAAAAACTTTAGAACCCTATTCTCCAAAATAAAACTAGAGTCAAATCAAAACAGAACCTGCAGCTTTACTTTGCAAATGCTTTGTAAAACAATGAACACTTTTAGATAATAAGGACAAATACTAAAACATTACACCATTAAGGAGTTTTTAAAATACAGGAATTTTAAGAAAAGCCTGGTTGCTGAGTAGAAAACTTGAAAATTTCAATCCTATCTACTGAATAAGCTTAAAATTTTCGAATATATTGAGGTCTTGCTGATTTACATGAGTGTGGTCCAACCATATAGTAAACTCCTGATTATCCTTGTTTGCATTACCTACAGGTCTTAAACACATTTGTTTTATGGAGATGATTTGCTGAATGAAGAAAAATGCACCCATTTTAATTTAGCCCAGCTTTCACCTATTCTAAAATCGGCCACGAAGCAGCTCTCACTCATTTCGATGGACCTATTCAATATTTTGAAGAGCAGGATAGTACATCACTTTGTGACAAGATATTATTAAAAAAACTTTAATCAGTAATTAAGAAGTACTTTGAAATGAAAAACATCTTCATTTTCTATATATTTTAAGGTATATACTAATATTAGGATTATTATTATTATTATTATTTTAAGTATGAGTGTGTTATTATTCGTTTTTAGCTTTTAAAGATATTTTTTTATATTTTTAATGTTATACTCTTTAGCTATAACTGAAAAATATGTTAGGGCGTTATTGATATTTTTACCTATTGTATACACCAGTATTGTTTTTACTTAACCTTCGCTTTCGGATTATCTGTGACATTCGTTTATCCGCAGTTACCTTGCTACCCTATTTCTCATACAATTGGCAGTTTAACTGTATTTTCAAATATGTTGCAAATTTTGTACTAAAATAAGAGAACAAAAATGACAGACATTAGAAGTACAGATGGGCAAAAAAGAAAACAGCAAGAGAATTAGAATTTTCTCCTTTTCATTACAACTTCACTACGTACATAATTCTACAGTATTATCTAGTAATTAATCCATTAGAAATCTGTTTTGATATCTATAAAGATAAATTAAAGTAAAAGTTCGGGGAAAGAGCAAAGGGCTGAGCTTCGAAATCTGCAAATATATGTTTAAATAAATAAATAAACTTCACATGATATAGAGAAAAACATACAATTTCACTTAGTAAATTTCTTTTCTGAATAAAATAATAAGTTTACTATTACCAAGCCTTTTTATTTCTCAAGCAAAATGAAAAGAAATTTTGTCATCAGCAGAGCTTAATTTTGAAATTTGTGGATAGTAGACAAGATACATATGTATGCGCTACGTTAAACAGTATAATCCGCGAAACTGATGAACAGTTGTAATTGCATATGCTACAAGCAAGGACAGGTAAGAATACACTGAAAATTAAACTACCTAAGCAAAACACTAGATGGTAAAAAATTATTGTTTTGATGTTAAAAACCATTGTTATACAATTTTTACACCACTCTTGATTTGAAGCATCATAATGAACAAATGAAAGCTGCATTTTAATAATATTTTCAAAGTTTAAATTTCAGGGGCCGCTGAAGGTAGAAGCCCCTATGCCAAGCCTTATGACCTAATGGCAACTTAGGTGATCTGTCCTTCACTTTGTCCACTGCAAAGAAAATAATCAGAAAAATGAAAGCAAAATCGGTTGCTAAAAAGAATGCAGCACCATAACAGCTATATGCCAAAATTACACATGCTTAGATACATATTAAGAAGCTGAAAAAGTAGAAAAAATTATTATACTTCCAAAAAATAAAAATAAATACTGGATCTCCCTGCATTAGAAGGTATGCCGCAAAATTTGGGGGTCACCTGATTTTCAAACACCCTGTACTGATCCTTTCTGGCATACCAGAGTAAACAAGGTTTAAAAAATATGTTTAATAAATGTATGATTAGCCTTAACTTTATTAAACCTACATAACATTTAATAATATCAATAAAACTCAATGACTTAATTGTGTTAAAAAATTAATTAAAAGTAAGTTTCAATTATTGTTTCAAGAAAAATCTAATAGATTACAAATAATTTTATTAAAAAAATAATTGAAATGAAGCAAACATTTTTAATCCAACAATTAAAATATTTTGGAGTTACATAAAGAGTATAATATAGCTATTTAAGACATGAAAAATAAATTTACAAAATTGAACAAATTTTTAAGATAAAGTTTAGCACATTAAATGGTTCCACATACCCTGAGTGTTCCATTTAGGCTCTTTTTATTCACACTATTTCGTTCTTCAGGCAGACTTTGCCATTCTTCTTCAGAAGAAACACATGGATTTACAGATGCTTCAAAATTTTTCTTTTTCCATGGAGAAAGTTTTGCCATTGAACAGTTTTCACTTTGGGAAACATTTTCAGCACTAGAAGAACTTGAGTCGTTTTCTTTCTGGGATTCACATTCTTTACTAGTTCCATTCCTTCTCTCTAAAATTTAAGAGAAACAAAATTAAACAAGAGTATGGTAAGAAGAAATATTGTACACTTAATTAAAAAATTCTTAGAAGCAACAAAGATCAAGAAGAGCAAAGGAAAGATTTAGTTTTCTTTTTTCATCTCAATTACAGGGGTGGAAAATCAAAAATCAATTTTTGGATCCATTTGGGAGCAGGTTGAATTGAATTTTGGAGCAGCTTTTTGAGGTTTAGGAGCAGGTCCAAATAACACTTTTAAAATGTAAACATCCACTGTTAAACATCAATATTTCTTACACTCATACATACACATATAGACTTCATAAACTTTTCAAAGTATGAAAAAAATATCTGCAGGGAGTTAACTTTAATCACCTCCATGGAAATGTTTCTGAATCTTATTGAATCCAAAAGTTAGTAAATTACATTTTATCGTTGTCAGAATGAAGTTATTTTTAAAAAAGAAAAAAAGAAGAAATAACAAAACCAACTTTAGAGGAATTAATAAGTTTAAACAAATAGTTTAACTAAATGCAAATAGAATTAAAATCTAATCCAAAATGTAAACAAATTTTACCATAAAAAATAAAATAAGGAAACTTAAATTAGTGTTGATTAAAATAATTTCTAACTTTCAAAATTATTGAAATATATACAAGATACAAAATAATAAATTGAAACCTCAAGCACCAATGTAGTTTTCAAAAAACTATGCTAATCCTCAAAGTCAATCAAAATTTTGTATATACAAAACATTAGAAGAAGTAATTATAAACAAAACACTTGTTTTATTCTGCATTTCAATGCAACTGTTTGTAGCTTATTTCTACATTTATCTTAATACTAAAAGATCTAAAAAGCAATGCTAACTGAAGTTTTAAATAATAATAATAATAATATAAAGACAATTAAAATAAGCATAAAATGAATTGATTAAAGTAGCATAGGCTACAATGAGTTCCATTTTCCACAATTCAAAATAGTTTCAGGATGTAAAAGATTGAAATTTTAAGAACGATTGAATTTTTAATTTTTTTAGCATGTGTACAGACAGTAATGTCAGGATTCTAAAACATAGGTTTTACTTATATGAGTTAAAAATTAAGAAAATTAACAATTAGAAAAATATTTTTCTTTTAAACTATCTTAAATGCATAAAAGAGTAATAAAAATAATTAAAAAATATATATATTAGCAAGAAAAGTACTTTCTCATTTCACACATGTTTAATTTGTTACTTTCAGTTCAATGCATTAGTAAGGGAATGTGGGAGATTCGGTTAAGTGAAGAGTTTCTTCCACCAAAACTGCGATGAAAAAAGAAACAGGTCATGATTTTTTCATGATATTGCTGCTGAAAATGGGTTAAACTTTTTTCAGAATGGAAAGCTTTTTTGGTGAGATTTCAAAAATAAAATTTTCAACTTTTTATTTCCAGGCCGGGGAAAAATTGGAAAATTTCACTGTGAAAATTAGATCTCTGACCCAATTAGTCCGAGCCCTGTGAGATGATAAGTGCCAAATCTTACCAAAAATTGCATTAAACATTAAATAATATTTTTTATAAATGAAAAATAAAAAATCGAGCTCTGAGGTGCACATATAGGGGCAGAAGTTTTGTGAACTAAATTTGATCTTTCTACGCCTTACCCTTTTACCGGGAAGCGAGCCCCCCCCCTACCCCCACAAACATCGCTTTTTATTATTTGTATAGATTTTCTGGGTTTTGCCACATATGCATTATATATTTTGCACTGGGAATCAAATCACTAAAATAAGAGTATAACATACTTAGCCGTTCGTCAATTGCAACACATGGAGGGCAATACCATAAACCAGCTGGAACTGCTACCAATGGTGGAGTAAGACATTCACAATGATATGCGAGATCACAACAATCACAAAGCAAAAGAGTTGCAGAAGAGGTAGTCAATTTACAGATTTCACAGTAAGCTGTAACATCATATTGTGCCCTGTTCTTCTTTTTACGCCTACGTGGTTTAACCTGCAACAAAAAGGAATTGAATAGTAAATATCTACAACTTAACATTAAATATATTTTCAATTAACAATGAGATACGCTTAAAAAAAATCTTCACTAGTACTACCCACCTCTTTTGGCAAATAATTTTAATAAAGTTGTTAATTTTGCTGGGAAAATGGCAATTTTGACAGGATAGCTGCAAAAACTGAAAAAAATAAACTTGGTGGAAATTGCCAAAAACTGAGAATTGGCTAAGATTTTAAAAATGTACAAAGGGACAACATAATCATTTAAATTGTTTTGATTGAGAGAAAAATGAATTCTAAAAGTTGTTAAATGAAACGATAATCAGTGAAAGAGTTTTTGTACTTAAAGGTGCAAATTAACTATTGAATAAATACTAAAATTAGTAAAACGTGTAATCACAATAGGTCGAACAATGAAATGTTCAACAAGAGATGCAGTTTCATCTATTAACTCTTTGACATTGTTCCAGCAGCCTATTTTAGCTTTATCAAAATCTTGAATTTTTCTTCTGGCCTGCGAAATTCGAAGTAATCAAATTCTACTATATCATAAAAGGAAGATTGCATAGTAGGGTGTATCGAAAAAAACTTTTTTTCGAAATTCAATTTACTAAGTTGATAAAAAGTTGCCCCTACCAACCCACATATTCCACAAAAAATTTCAGTCTAATCAGAAATTGTTTAGGTGTTCCGCACGAGAGAGAAATGGCCTTTCTTTTAACGAAACTCTTTTCTCTTTAGGACATGCACGTGAATACAAATCATGGCACTTACAAGCAGCTATATCAAAGAGTTTCACTGCTATCTCCTTAAATTTCATAAGTAGATCTCTTGTTTTCTCGTTGTGTTTGACTCTTTTAAGAACAGCCTTCATGGCCACATATATTTTGTGATAAGTAAGTATCATTGCAATAACACGCTGTTCTGAAATTACCGCAATGCACGAGTCCTTACACAAGTTTACCATCTTTCTTGCTACACGATCAGCAATAATCGAGAAGCTAGGCTCCTTATTACTAGCCATCTCTGAAGAAAATATTCATCTCTCGTACATACAACATTTTATAACATCTCCATAGGTTAGAAGCGTGCAGTCAAAGTCTTTAGCATACCCAAAAATTGTCCATTTAGAAATATCTCTTGGGGGAAAAAATTTAGCGTTTCGATTTAGACATATTGCAGTAATACGAAAAACACTCCATACGACTTCGAACCAATATTTAAAACACTTGACTTCCTTATAGACTTAACCATATAAACAAAGAAGAGGAGCCCATTTCAGTTCAAGAGGTAGTCTGATGTTGTTATTCAGGCGATAAAAATTCGAAATATTGGAGCGTATTAGGTATGTAGCAGCTTTGTTATGTGTAACTCGCATTTAAGAATTTTTTTACGAAATGCTCTAATTTCAGGCCTCTTTTCAGAGCATAAGTAATTAGCTCACAGACTTAAAATTTTACGTATTAGTTTGTGATAGGAAGTCACAAATTTTTTGCACTAATTCTTAACATTCGGTGAAATTTGAAATATTTTGTAAATTTTCTCTTTTTTTGATTTTTTTCTAAAAATTTCTAAAATTCAAGCCTCTTGCCAGAGCAGAAGGTATTAACTCAGAGTCCCGAAATTTTTTTCAGTGATTAGTGTTAGGAAGTCACAAATTTTCAGCACTAAGGCTTAACATTCTGTGGATTTTAAAATATTTTGTAAATTTTCTATGTTTTCGATTTTTTTCCAAAAACCTCTAAACTTCAAGCCTTTTGCCAGAGCAGAAGGCATTAACTCAGAGTCAAGAAATTTTGCCCTGTAATTAGTGTTGAGGAGTCACAAATTTTCCGCACTAAGGCTAAGTGCTTTGTAGAAATTTGATTTTTTCGGGACACCCTATTGCATAGTCTTAAAACCAAAAAGAAAGGAGTTATCACCAAAATGAAAGAGTTTGAAGGGCATTTCACAAAATTTCGTAAATGAAGGAGTATCAAAGGAGTACATGAACCCTGAAAAATGAATAGCATATAAACTTAAGATTACTAAAAATATAACAAACGATTTTTTACCTGCACAACGTCATCACAATTCAGTTTAATGATCTTTTTAAATCTCTTCCTGTCAACAGGACAATAACTTCCAAGCTAAAAGAAAACATAAAAAAAAAAGCTCTATTACATAATTTTACAGTTAAACAAAGTCAAAGACCAAGCCAAAGCAAAATGATTTTTATCAAGAATGATTTCACTTTGGCAAAGCAAATTAAGCATCATCTTTGATTTTAAACAGTAAGTTAGCCCCCCTTAGGCAGGGCTAAAGCAGAACTACATGCAATACACCTCCAGCGACTGCAGTTTCGTTCTTATTAGAAACCATCGGTGTGGAATGAGCAGGAACCGAGTATGAGGCAGAAAACCTCTTAAAGAATCTAAGAGTGCCAAAGAAACTGGTAGCTAAAATAAAATTAGTGCATCTGCGAAAGATTGAAGCAAAAGTACGGTTCAACTCTTAAATAAGGCAAAGCTTGAATGGTATTAAGCAGTAAATTACTCACTGCCCTTATGCCATGGCTACGGGAGAACCACATGTAATGCACAGCTCAGATACTACCTATTCCAGATTGATGACTTCTAATGAGAACAAAACTGTAGTCTATGGATAGTATAACCAAGCTAGTGGTGTATACATGTAGTTCTGTCTTAGGGATGGTTTAGGAGTGTTAACTCACAGCTTAATACCCAAGCTTTGGCTTCAATTTATGACTTGAACCATACTATTAGTGCAGTCTCTCGTTGGTGTGCTAATTTTATTTTAGTTACCAGTTTGTTTGGCACTCTTAGCTTCTATTTTTTCTGTCTCCAGTTCGGTTTATACCTATTCCAGACTAACTTCTAATAAGAACGAAACTGCAGTCTCTGCATAACATAACTAAGCTGGGCGCGTATTACATGTATTATCTTTGATTATTCACAAAAGAAAAATAACCAAAATGATAAAACTTTGAAGTAATTGATTTATTTGAAAACCAAGGAAAATTTTTGTAAATACTATATAATTTTCAAGTCATTTTCATTAATTACATTGCTTTTGCTAATTTTTTTTTTCCTTTAAAAACCAGCAAAAACTTAATTTAATACAGGAAAAATTAAGTCAATTGAAAAAATATTCCAGTTAACATGTGTCAAGTAAATGATATTTTTTTTCTACCAATACATAGTGTTGCAACAACCACAGGCAAAAATACATCAAGTAACCAAACTAGTAAAAACAACGGTTAACTGAAATGAGTGCAAGGTCTTCTTTTGTCCTCTTATTTGCAATAAGTTCTGGACAGCCAAAAAATAGATAAAACAAAAATTCACCCATTTTTCAATATGTTTGATGCATAAAATTATTGTTGATGTACGGCAGTTTGCTATGTATTATCCGTGACAGCATATAATCTACAAGTTTTAAACTTGAAAGAGGAAAAAACATGTTTGTAGAAACTGCGGATGATAAAACGACAAAAAAACAATAGATTTTGATTTAACATGCAATTTTAGCACCTAAATTTACGTGAAGAAGTAATTTTTGAGCTACAACCATAATTATTCTTAAAAAAATAGTTCTTTAACCCTCGTGGGTTTCTTGGGGTCATATGTGACCCCAATGCAATTTCTGTTTAATATATTTTGTTAATCAACCATTTGTTTTTAATGGCATTTTGTGGCTTTTATTCTTCTAGTTTTCTATTCAAAATAATGCTATTATTGTGTTTTATTTTACCCGAATTGCATTTTTTGCACATAAGACCCTTGGGGTCACTTCCCCAGAAGGCCAAAAAAAGAGGACGTTGCAACTTTTGTCCAAGAGAACTGGACAGAAAATGCATTGAAAAATGTCATAAGTGTTTGAAATTCACTTGCAAAAATCATGTTTTTTCAGGTCTGTAACAGATGTAAATAAATCTACAGTTATTGTAAGTTTTGCTCTAAAATTATAATTTTAATTCATAAACTAAATTTTACTTTAATTGTATCTTTTTATTTTTTGTTTTTTTAGCATTAAAAAGGGTGTGAACTTAAATAATGCATGTAACATTCAATAATTATAATGAATTAATTAAAGGAAGCATTGGGGTCGTTTATGACCCCAAGGGTCTTGAGTGTAACTGAAATGGGAGGGACCCACGAGGGTTAAATTATGATTATAGTACACTGATTACTTTAAGACAAAGGATAAAGAACGCTTTGCCTGTAGCGTTTATATTATGCAGCCTAAAATGCATAAAAGAAAATTTAAAGCCACAAAAATAAACAATAAAGCTTTCAGCAAATATTTCTTCTAAATAGAGTTCAGCAGAGGTTTGCACGTTATAGTCATTTCTAAAAAAAACTTCAAAATCTGGTATAGAAGATAATGGCGAAGTTACTTTATTAGATAATGGCGACTTCTTTATTGTTACTGACTTAACTTTGCTCTAAGTAGAGCTAATCCAAAGTGGGGTGATAGATGAAGTGTTAGAAATAAGCAGTAGTTTGTTGCACTTTGAGACCAAAAAATTTTATTATGTGATGCCTAGATGTTCAACCCTGATGATTAAAGTTTTTGATCAGATTGAAGCTATCCCTTCCTGATTCTTTGTAATTTAAACCAGTGATTGTCTTGAAAGATAAACTAGTAGAAATAATACTCAAATGCTCTTGTATATTTTACAAATATGCTATCGACAGTGTTTGTTGTCTTGGCAGCCGCTTTCATGATTTTTTTACGATATTACGTACTTGGATAGTTGATTCACTAAAAATGGCACTTAAGTTGTTCACTTTAACGCTAAGCAATATACTAAACACGATCCTAATACTGATATGAAAGATCTTATTCTTCACCGTGTTGCTACCCTTTCCCTTTTTTACACAATGTTCCACTTCAGGAGTTGAACTCTTCTTTGAATCTTTGAATGAGATTTTCTATGTTACATTCTGGCACCGAAAGTTTAGTGTCACATTTTTAAGATATTTCACTCTCGAATGAGACTAGGTCAGCTATTCACGATATGCATTTGCCCCAGGTATTGGTATAGACTAGCATTTTTCTTTGATAGCCAGTGGCGACTAACCCCAAAAACTTTGGTCACCACTTCAAAATTTTGGTAGCCAAATATACACGTGAAGAAATCCGATTATGATTTGTAAGAAAATGGGATGTCACAAGTATCTACACTACTTAAAATTTCAGTAG
>JAXGGA010010023.1:0-48827 GCA_038373865.1 Uloborus plumipes | reverse complement strand
TCGGCTTTTCTTTTATTGCTGCTTTTATTCTTTTCCTAAACTTTGGATGGCTGTATTTGTTTATTTAGGAGCTATTTTTCACACAGTTTGGTTATTGAAGAGTGGAAAGGTTTTGAGTTTTTTTTTTTTTTTTTTGCTCTTCTACACTCGGATATTGAATCGGTGCTTTTAAGTTTAAGTTTTTATGTGGCTTTTGGTTTGAAATTTTTAAACGTGCTTTAGTTTTCTGTGAGCTTGATAAAAGTTGCGATTTGTTAGAGGGTGAATGTTCGGCTTTTTTGTATTGCTGCTTTTGTTCTTTTCCTAAACTTTGGATAGCTGTATTTGTTTATTTAGTGGCTATTTTTTACACACTTTGGTTATTGAAGAGTGGAAAGGTTTTGAGTTTTTTTTTTTGCTCTTCTACACTCGGATATTGAATCGGTGCTTTTAAGTTTAAGTTTTTATGTGGCTTTTAGTTTGAAAATTTTAAACGTGCTTTAGCTTTCTGTGATCTTTGTAAAAGTTGCGATTTGTTAGAGGGTGAATCTTCGGCTTTTTTTTATTGCTGCTTTTGTTCTTTTCTTAAACTTTGGATGGCTGTATTTGTTTATTTAGTGGCTATTTTTTTTACACAGTTTGGTTATTGATGAGTGGAAAGGTTTTGAGTTTTTTTTTTTTTTTCGGTTTTTGCTCCTCTTCGCTTGGATATTGAATCGGTGCTCTTGAGTTTAATATTTTATGTGGATTTCGGTTTGAAACTGTTGTGCGTGATTTAGTTTTCTGTAAGCTTGGTGAAAATTACGAAATGATATTTTTTTTGTTCAATAGTTAAAATTCTGTTAGAACTATTGGTTTTCAACAGAGATGGGCCGAAGCTTCGGCCATTTAATCAAATTTTGGGTCTGGCCGAAGTATGAGATGTGCTTCGGTCTATAATAATTTATGTTGTAAGCTTTCATTTTACAACTCCAATTCCATATAAACTAAAATTAAAAATTTAAAAAAAACCTGACTAATTGCCTGTCAACAAAAGCAGAACCAAGAGGGAAAATTGAAAGCCCTTTGAAAAGCCTTAAACTATAAAACCAACTACAAATATTTTATTTGTTAAAAAATACAGAAACTGGCAACTGATAAATATTTTAATAAATTATAAGAATTTGCTTTAATTGTCTTCCAACAATGAAAACGGTTCCGATCGCGTGAATAAAGGCTAAGCTGCATTTGCTAAAAAACGCTACAACTCGCGTTCTACAGGACATGGAAGATCCAATTACATCGTATCAGGCGCAGAATTTTTTTTCCTTTCATTTGGTGTTATTTTTTTCAGTTTTGAAGTATGTTTTCACTGCTAAAATCCCGAACAACCTTTCAAAGGTTTTTAATTAATATCTTCGTTAATTAATACCATCCGAAGACGCAACCTAGCTAAGAACACTCTTGATCAACTTTTCGAAAAAAAAAAAAAAATTCAAAATTAGTCCATCCGTTTAGGCTGCAGAGTGCCACAGACACAGATACACAGATCGACAGATACACATACACGTCAAACACATAACCCCCCTTCCTTTGTGTGTCGGGGGTTAAAAATAGTGTCCTTTAAGCTATGGGCCATTCCATATAAAATCAACAAATGGGCCGTGCCACACCATTTTTGATTTTGATCAAATTTAGTAGGTAATATGCACCAATATTTATATCCTTCCAAACTGTTTTATTTTTTTCTCGAAAAAATTTTATTCTCGAGATATAGCCATTTTTTTGCTACGCCGATGAGTAAAATTCGGCATTTTTTACTTTTTTTCTAAGAGCTTTGGTAAATTTATTTAAAATGGTAGAAAGATCAAACATGACTTATTTTAAAGCTAAAAGAATGAACTTTGATATGTGCATAAAAAGAAACGGTTTAAGTAAAGCCTAAATATATTTTCCCGGGTCAATTCGCGGGTCAAAAAGTGCCGTTTTCGTCATTTCAAGTATGAAAAAGTATATGAAGGACTGACAGTGGGGCTCTAATTTTTTTTTCTCCTGCACCCAGCTATACATACTAGAAGCACAGAAAAAAATAAGATGATACCAGTAGTCCTTCATTGTGAAAAAATTGCTTAAACTTGAGAAAAAATGAAAATTGGCCCTTTTCACTCCCTAAAAACGGCCTGTGGAACAGGTAGTAAAAATTTACAGATGCATGGAGTAAGAAGGTGTTACATTGCCTTTGAAAATGAAACAAAAACTGTCTTATTATTTTAAGGCATTAAAGAGATATAAGCTTTTAAACTATGAGAAAAAATGTAAAATATCCTTTTTCACTCCCCAAAAACGGCCTGTGGAATAGGTAGTAAAAATTCGAAAATGTATGTACTACTAGTAGATATGCCCGGCCTCGCGCGGGTTAAAATGCAACATCTAAAATCCAAGAAAGAATTTTTTGTGACAATGTGGTCAGTCAAATAGGCGTGAAGGACAAGTTAAAATCAAACTTAAATGCGCTATTTATCTGTGATGATTTTCTAAAAAATCTGCGTTTCCACTTTTGAAAAATTAAAAACAGAAGTATTATATATTCAAACGTGAATACTCTTACGAAAGAAACATTTCTTATATTTGAATTAAGAGAAGCCTCAGTTCAAATTCCACGTGAAGGAAAGACAATATCAAACGCAAAATTAGCTATTGAGAAGAAGTTGAGATGAAGAATTAAATAATGGTTTGAATGGAGGAAAGCCTTTAAAATATTAGAGATTTTATGTGAAAGTTTGAACTAAAATTGGAATTAAAAAAAAAGAACTACCTGTCAGATTTTTTCTAATTGGTCTATTGATGTGCCCAGTGATAACAAAAACAAACTGAAATTTTTAGCGAAATTCGACGGGTAATTTTTGAGTCTATAAAGGACATATATATGTACAAGGTACATACATATATTCATTTTTATATATATATTGATACACCATTATACAGTACACTAAAACATAGAAGAAAATCATCTATATACATAAAAGATTACTTTTGTATGCGTATGTCCGGGGTAAACTTCAAAACTACTGGACCGATTTTAACCATTTTTTCACCGTAGATAGCTACAGTAACAGGGAGCAGGATAAGCTATAATTTATATATAAAAAGCTTAGTTTAAAAGAGTTATTATGGAAAATAGTAAATTTCATGTAATTTCCCCATTAAATGATTAAATTTTCAACCCATTGTTGCAAAATTTTGGTTGCCTCGCAACAACAATATTAATAGTAATCATGATGAAAATTTTGAATCAAGGCTTCTCTGGAGTAAGTATGAAATTTATTGCTCTCTTAGGATTTTTATATTCATTTATGCCAATAATCGCTAACGGATTAAATAAAAAGAGAGTTGATTTTGGCAATAGTTAGAGAATATAAAGTGTTTATAGTCAAAAAAATTTCTAAATTAGGTACATAAGATGTTTTCACCAACTGAGTTTTCACCAATGGAGTCACAAGAATAGAAACTGTAATAATGGGACATATATTTAACGGGCAGTATATGGAAATGGTTGACTTCAGAGAGATTGATACTGTAAATAGTTATTTTAATATACCAAGCTTATAGCATTTCCTATTTACCTAAACATTATTTGTAGCTTGCATTTGTATTTAGGGTGCGTAATACAGTTTTTTTTTAAATTATCCAGACAGAAAAAATAGCAATTTTTTACAGAAGTAGCCATTTATGTATATAGATGTGCACTATAATACTGAAAAACATATGAATGAGTTTCACAGAAACACATTACCCGACGGAAACCCGGGCAGGGCCGGGTACCCGGCTAGTATTTAAATAAACTGATTGTGTGCATTGAATCCTTTGAATCAGAAACTGTTCAGTAATTAACAGTATATTATATTTAACTTGAAAATTCTTGTGAAATAAGTATAATTAAATTGCATTTAGTTAATAACTATATGAACAACTATAGTTACTTTAAAATAAAGTTAGTGAAATGTGACTTTCTTACACATTTTCAGTGTTGACACTTAGACATAAAAATGCCAGGTTTTAACATTTACCAGGACAGAATTTTTCTAAAGTCATATTTTATCAAGTATAAAATTTCAGTTTTTCTTAAATTTATTAATGTGTTAACAAAATTTAACTCCTTTCCTAAAAATTGATGAAAATTATTAATAATAGTCCAGGATTATAAACTGTCCTGAGGGTTAACAAAAAGTAAATTGAAGCTGAATGTTTATTTATTATTTATTAAGCCAAATATGAAGACAGTTCCCATTTCTTGTACATCCATTTTGGATGAAAGATATTAAATTTCGATTTGATTTGTTACTCCAAGGGAAAAGCTTATATTCAATAAAATTATTTTTGAAGTAAACGTTTCCCAAGCTAAACGTATATTAAGTATTTTATTTAAAATATAAATACCTAAAAATAAGAGATGGCACATGACTAACAAATTTAAATTAACTTCAAGAGTTTTAAATTAAGAATATTCAGACATCTATTACAATATTAGGGTGTAATGTAACTAGTAGCTAATTTCCAGTTAAATTATTTTGTGATTTAATATTTGATCATGTCATTAGGTTTCATTATAAGCACCACCTTAAATGAATCGGTGAGTACAAAAACAACATCAGTCACAAAAATTCGAAAAATTCGTTTTTTTCTGGAAACAAGCTGTGGGAGGCAAGATTCGTGTTGAGGTCAATAATCACTTCATGCCATTTCTTGCTTGGCACTGAAGAAGGAGGCTTTATGCCTTTGAAACATATTTGCCAATTTTAATTCGACCCAATTATGCTTTTAGACGTTGTGTTTCGATTTTTACTGATTTTTACTTCAGTCAGGCTACTAATTCGAAAGATACGATACGATGCCTGTTATTTGTACGTTGACCGTAGAAACAATGCTAGAGTTAAGACGTTTTTTTCTCTCTCCTGAACAATTTGAAGTTCTTGACTGACGTTGTTTATGCACTCAACAGATTCAAATGTAGAACACTTTTTTCATATTCCAAGTGATGCTTCATATTGCGTATTTAAAATTAAAAAAAAATTAGAACGTTCTTTTCTGGTACTACCAGTACAAAGCAAAAATAAATACTTTAACTGGTGAAATTCATTTAAAAATGAGACTGTATTATAAAAAGTTTGTGGGTAAAACTAGGAATATTAAAATATATTGAGAATAATATCATATTGTATGCATTAAGTAATGCATTCAATTTTAAGACTTCAACATGTGCACCAGCCGAAGCTTCGGCCATTAGTTGGTTGAAGCTTCAGTATTCGGCGCTTCAACTAAGCTGCGCTTCGAGCCATCTCTAATTATAAGGATGATAAAATGCAAATAGCAGCTAATTTCTAGTAATATAATATTTGATCATATCAGTTGGTTTTATTATAAACATCAACTTAACTAGAGAACAGGCTTTTTATGTTTCAAATAATGCTCATTCTACTTATTTCAATAAAAAAAACTAGAAATGTTCTCTTTTCTTGTACTACCAGTACAAAACAAAAATAAATGCTTTAATTAGTGAAATAAATTTGAAACTGAGTCATTACGCTAAAACTGCTCTGCAACACTAAGAATATTGAAACATATAAAGTAACATATTGCATGCATTTATTTCATGTTCAATGCTAAAACTTCAAATATGTGCAGAAGCCGAAGCTTCGGTATTCGGCGCTTCGGCCAAACCCCGCTTCGCGCCAACTCTAGTTTTCAATGATTAAGTTTTTTACTTTACAATTCAAAACTTATTGCCAGAGTTAAAAGAAAAGCGATTATTTCTGTTTTCAAAAATTAAAAAGACCGAACCAACTACTAAAATATTGTAGCATAAATCGAGAAAAAAACAAAGAGAGAGAGAATGAATCTTTTTCTCAAAGAGAACTGAACCTCAAAATGAAATAGCTTACCGTTTGGTAATGACCCGCACACAAGCCGGGCTCTAAGCGGGGTCGGGCTCATGAAAAAATTTTCAAGCATCAATCTAAATGCAAATAAATGAAAAAAAAATTGACATTTACATGTATAGTTATATCTTCTAAAAATAAAAATAAAGAAACAAAACTTATGAAAAATAAATAACAAATCGTTTAGATCTATCAAGCAAAACGGGTAATTATATCTACGGGGATTTGGAAAAAAAATAATAATTCTCAGGGGAAAAAAGTTAACAAATGAGAATGTTTCACTTTCGCTTCAAAAATTCCTTCCATTCCCATTTTGTGCACAAACGATTTTTACTTTCTTTTGCTCCAAACACCTGCTGCCACTCACGTAAAAAGTATTTTAACGCGGCGTAAAAGAAGTTAAGCAGTCGTGATGCTTTCAGCGGCCTCCCGCTCTCCTGCGGACCGTTGATCACGAAATTCTGATTACGTCACTGCACACACACACATAGACACCGAAGAATAGAATCCAGCGCCGTCGACACACGTTCACGCATTTCAAGTTCGGTTATCATTTCGGTATTCCTGTTCTGTACGGAGAGATGGTTTTGAATGAATTTATTGATACTAAAAGTCAGCGAAATTGGTTTGAAATGCACATATGTGTGAGAATGAAAGTGGTCTGCATTTTGGGGAAAGTTAAAAGAAGTAATTTTAAAATATTAGTTTAAAAAACTAAAAATACGCTTTTGGAGCAAATCAAACTAAAAAGAGAACTTGAATAGGGCAAGTGCTCCAGTAGTCGGCTACAATGACATAAAATTCCTCATAAATAGTACATTTTTAATTCAAAATCAGATATGACGCATTCACACACTCATGTACCTATCCTCAATCATCAACCAGTGGCAGTTATGTTTTGGGTACTTTTTTTGAATTAGTAATGAGTCATTTCATTTTTAATGGTGTGCCCGTCATCCAAGATTGCGATTCTGCTTATTTTTCACGTAAGATGATTCTGTGGCCGACTACTGGAGCATTTACTAGTGTTGACAACAGCTTGGATTTTAACAATTTTTTTTTTAATTTCTGAAACAAGTTGGTGATTCACTATCAGAAAGGTTCATTCTAAAGCTTTACGATGTTTTTGTTGCTGTATTGATAGCTGAAAGTTCTAGGCTAGCCAAGATCAACAAAAGATCTCTTAAATGGCCGACTACTGGAGCACTTACCCTATCCGCTAAGTTTACATTCACTTATAATGCATCAACATATAATATAGTTTAGCTTTTAGTGTTAGTAATAGTATGGAATATAATACTTTTATATTTGCAAAGAATGTGAATTTTATCTTTTATTCAGAGTTACATACAAACAACTGAAACACTTATAATACATCAGCATGCAGTATAGTTTAGCCTTTAATATTAATAATAGTCTTGAATATATTACTTTTGCATTTGTTAAGAACGTGAATTTTATCTTTTATTCACAGTTACATACATACATACATACATACAAACAAACAAACCTACATGTGAAGCTAATAAAAGCGTATTAAAAAGAATTTGTTAGCGTAAAATTTTCCCCGAAATTCAATGAAATGATATTACATGATTAATTAAGGATTTTTAAAAGAAAAATTGCGCTATATTTATTTCAGGGAGAGACTCATCTGAGTGGTAAAACATTGTCACCAAGAGATTCTTATAAAAATGAATTAAGTTAACTTTTTTTAGCCTTTTCCAAAGTTTTAGTGATTTTTCTACGAATGATTTGATCAAATAATGACATCCAATACGTTTATAAGGTAGAATAAACAGAGCTGTTCATCAACACATAGAATTTCAGTAGCAACTCGTGTAACAATACAGTAGAAGTAAATTTACAATAAACAAATAAATCTTGACTGTACGTATTTTTTTTACCGTCGCACAATTCAATGGAGTTAAAATAAACCTACACTTAGCAGATTTTTTCAAAATAATAACAATGAGTTCCTTTGTTTATTAAACATGCTTTAATTTTTTTGTTACTTTAAAAAACTGAAGGTAAACTGACTTCAAATTAATTCATTTTAATCTGCACAACTATTCAACCGAAAATTGGATTTTGTCATAAGCACGTAGCAGTAGAAATGAAACAACAGTAAGCAAAATTTCGTTCATTGGAATGATTTTTTCTTTTTGATACTTTTATTTTTTTAAATTATGTTACATTTTTGTGTTTCTAAAAATCGGAAAATTTTTCCGCTTTTTTTCATACCCACCGTTTGCTGTCGCACAGTAACGATTTGCGAAGTTTCCTTACAACGTGTGAGTCAATGCAGTGAAAGTTAATCTACAGTGAGCGGTATCCGCAGACGATGTTGTTAAAAATTCTCCTTTCTTAATGGAGTAAAATGAATATCAACGGAGAACAAAGTTCGCAGATGGTGTTTTTAAAAATTATTCTTTTTACTCATTTTCAATTTTCTAAAAGGTTTTAAAAATATAAATCAGTTTAAGCATTTATCCTGAAAACTACATTAGTATTTTTTCAAGTAAGGGAATGTGGGGCAGAGTGAAATGGTGAAATATTTTCAGAGTTTGCAGCGCCAACTATCTAGTAATATTTTAACTAAGTTCCTAGACAAAAAATAAATAGTTCCAAAGATCAACGGAAGAAATTATACGCGTAATTTTAAAAATTTCATATCTTTATTATAATATTCTTGGTTTTTCCAGAATACTTCTTGTTATTATAAACTGATAAAAGTTTTGTAATTATCATTTTAACTATTAATTGAGATCTACTGCTATCCAGTGCAGTCTTTATTTAGCTTATATTAGATAGGTTTTGATTTTAAATATTCAATGTAATTGGTCAAAAGCACGCGGGGTAAAGTGGACGGGGCAAAGTGAAATAGTTCATTTTCTTTACTTATGTTTTCATTTACTAAATTACGAAAGTATTTCATCATTTAATAATTTATTCACACTCTTGTACTTATTAATTTACTTAATTATTCATTCATTCACTTAATTTATTATTCATTTATCTATTTTATTCACTTATTTTTTTGCTCAATACATTAATTAGTTCATTTATTTTTTTATTAATTTATTCGTTTATTTTTTTCATTAATAATTTATTTATTCGTTTATTTATGCATTCTTTTGATGAAAATTACAATAATTCATCAAATCGAAAATGTTACATTACAAAAATATTTTATTTTTCACTTTGCCCCATGGTTTTTGAGGTGAAAAATTTCCACCTTTTTTATTAAGTGCAAAATAACTGCCAAAAATGAAAAATAATATTTCAAAGGTACTGTTATTACAAAGTACATTATTATTTCTTTATGTATTCTGATTTTCAGAACATTTTTCCAATTTGCGCATTTATGCATTCTTTTGATGAAAATTACAATAATTCATCAAATCGAAAATGTTACATTACAGAAATATTTTATTTTTCACTTTGCCCCATGGTTTTTGAGGTGAATAATTTTCACCTTTTTTATTAAGTGCAAAATAACTGCCAAAAATGAAAAATAATATTTCAAAGGTACTGTTATTACAAAGTACATTATTATTTCTTTATGTATTCTGATTTTCAGAACATTTTTCCAATTTGCTCATTTATGCACTCTTTTGATGAAAATTACAATAATTCATCAAATCGAAAATGTTACATTACAGAAATATTTTATTTTTCACTTTGCCCCATGGTTTTTGAGGTGAATAATTTCCCCCTTTTTAGCCTACTTTCCCGTTAAAAATAAAAGAAAGACGAAAAAAATATTAAAAGTAGCTAAAAGCATCTAAAAAATATCGCCAAGTCCAAAAAATATCGCCAAGTTAAAAAAATATCGCCAAGTCGAAAAAAATATCGCCAAGTTAAAAAAATAAAAAGGTAAAATGACTATCGAAAAATTAAAAATTTGAAAGTAGGGTATTGAGATGGGGAATTTGTGCGTCGGTCGGTCGGTCGGTCGGTCTGTCGGTCGGTCTGTCTGTCCCCCCCTAATAACTTTTGAATGAACATTCCGATTTGGACAAACTTTTTTTTGTTGGAAAGATCTCGGCGAGTACAGCTCATTCCCATATTTGATTTTTTGATTTGAACAATTTTTGGTTCAACTTTGAGCCGTTCAAAAAACCGGTCCCGCGATACTAACTTTTTAATGAACAATCCGATTTGAACAAACTTTTTTTTGTTGGAAAGAACTTTTCAAGGGTACTTCATTCCCGTATTTACATTTCCGATTTGAACAATTTTTCGTTCAACATTGAACCGCTCAATCAAGCTGTCACCCCTAATAACTTTTGAATGAACAGTCCGATTTAAACAAACTTTTTTTTGTTTGAAGCATCTCGGCAAGGATACTTTATTACCATATTTAAATTTTCAATTTGAACACTTTTGGTTCAACATTGAACCGTTTAAGCAACCTTTCTCCACCTAATAACTTTTGAGTGAACCGTCCGAATGGAATAAATTTTTTTTTGTTCGAAAGATCTCAGCGAGTGCAGCTCATTCCCATATTTGATTTTTCGATTTGGACAATTTTTGGTTCAACTTTGAACCGTTCAAACAACCGGTCCCGCGATGCTAACTTTTGAGTGAACAATCCGATTTGAACAAACTTTTTTTTGTTCGAAAGATCTTTTCAAGGATACTTCATTCCCGTATCTACATTTTCGATTTGAACAATTTTTCGTTCAACATTGAACCGCTCAATCAAGCTGTCACCCCTAATATCTTTTGAGTGAACAGTCCGATTTAAATAAACTTTTTTTTGTTCGAAGGATCTCAGCAAGGATACTTCATTACCGTATTTAAATTTTCAATTTGAACACTTTTTCGTTCAACATTGAACCGTTTAAGCAACCTTTCCCCGCCTAATAACTTTTGAGTGAACCGTCCGAATGGAATTAACTTTTTTTTGTTTGAAAGATCTCGGAGAGGCTTTCCCATACATTCCCATATTTCGCTTTTTGATTTGAACCATTCTTCGTTCAATATTGAAATGTTCAGAAAAAAAATTAACATTAGCGTCTACGGGGAATTTAAGTTGAATTTTGATCCTGAACTTAAAGACGGATTTCCTTCAAACTAACTTTGTAAGAAAATGGTTTTGATAAATAATGTTTGTAACGTACTTTTCTGAGTAATCTTCTGTGAGGACTCTGATTCCGACTCCGACTCCGCAAACATGGCGGAAATGCAGGCTCAGAAAAAAAATTACTGACTGTGCAGACGATTTTTTGTTTATTTAGGCAGGGATTCAAGTGAAACAGGCAATCGCAAATTACAATCGCGACTGGAAATGAATTATGTTAGAACGTTTCTTGATAAATCATCGTGACGTCAGCGTGATGTTTGCCTATGAAAAACGAGCTAGATAAAACGTCACAGCCTACTTGGCGAATAAGAGGATATCACTGACTGCTTGTGAGCTCTTATTGGCTCCACCCGTAGTGATGTCATGCCAATTTAAGTTGATGATAATGTAATTCACTTCCAGTAGCGATTGCAATTCGAAGCGATTGCAATGGTGTTTCACTTGAATCCCTGCCTTATTCATTTGGTAACAAAAATTTTTCATTCACGAGAACATTTTATTCTTTATTCATATTTAACAACTGGCAACAGATTAAAAGTGAAATTCGAGACATTTTAGTAACGGACGAGTTTTTTTTTCTTTTTTTTTTTTCTTTCTTTGATAAAATGTATTTTGATGCTCTTTGTACTTTTATTTATTTATTTATTTATTTTATTATTATTATTATTTTTTTTTTTGAAAACAATGGAGGATTTTTTCTACGGAGGAACTGTAACAGTTACACTCTTTAAAAGGTGCGACAAAACTTTATTTATTCGTTAATTGCTTTTTACGTGTCTATTTCATCTGATGAAAGGAGTATATTTTGCTTTTCGAAATCAGCTCTAAGTGCTAAAAAGGTACGTTTGACATAATTTTAAGTCTCAGATAATCAAGAGAATAATGATCAGATGCGAGAATGCCGATGTCGATGTACGGGAAAGAAGACGTTTAGTTCTTGACAGAACTTCTTGTTTATTAAGTGCAAAATAACTGCCAAAAATGAAAAATAATATTTCAAAAGTACTGTTATTACAAAGTACATTATTATTTCATTATGTATTCTGATTTTCAGAACATTTTTCCAATTTGTTCATTTTGAAACAGATGAAAACAAATGACAGTAAACCTTCCAGTTAAGGAGTAACTGAGTTAACAATGGAATCTACAATTTAAAAGTCCTAAAATCAACTTTTTGAGAATTAGAAAAAAAAACTAAGTTTTGGAGATTTGGTATGGTAAAATTGCTAATTTTACAGTAATAAACTGTAAAATAGCTAGTTTTACTGTTTATTACTGTACTTTTACACTATTGAACTGGAGCCTGTGCTGAAAGTATTGTACTGTAAAAACAGCTTTTTTTTGCAGTGAATAAGTGGGATATTCTATTATCCGGGATCAAAATAATAATTTACAACGGTTTGCTACATTTAAAATGTATTATATTAAGCGGGATATTCTTTTCACCGATATTCTAATAAGCGGGCTCAACTGCACATTCAGACCACACGATGCATCTTATTGTTTTGCGCCCAAAAACTCCAGCACTGCAAATAATTTTGCATCGTATTCAGTTGTTCAGGGTTGTACACAGTAAAAATAAAATTAAATAATAATGAAAAAAAGAGAAAAAGTTTTAAAAAAGAATAAAACAAGCAATTGAAATAAACCTTTATGTGAATTTATAATTTTCATAACTCATCCTTCTTTATTCCCTTTTTCATCCCCTTCATTTAGTTCATAAAATTCCTGTTTGATTTTCTCCCTTGTAAAGTAATTTTTCTATTTAATTGTATTTTTATTCACTTTGCATTCTGCGCCAAATTACTCCATACACCACGATGTTATGCCAGATGATAAGAACTACACTTACTTACCATTCCAAGTTAGGCAGAATTTCGTTACCATAGGCATATGTTGATCGTTTTTTTCTCCCAGACTTATGCAGTGATTTGGCGGAGAATGTTAAGTGCACTTCTCAAACGAAAAAATATAACTTAAAAAAATTCAAGCCTTTATACATCCACTATGAATACAACTCATAAAGTGAATGAGCGAGATTGCATTAGCAACTATGGACTTTTGATTTTTGGAATTTACATGTTAATTAGTAAACATTTCAAGTCATTTCACACTCCAGGGTCCCACGTACCTACCACAGCTTCGTGGTTTAACTGGGATAGGGCCCTGAAGAGCGCTCTGTTCTTAATTTTGAACCAGAACCTAGGGTCGAGCAAACCCTAGGCCCAGCATCCCCAGAGGTATCGTTTCACTTGGAGGACTTTGTGACCACGACATTTTTAACGCCTCCCAGCCACCATTAATCAAGACGGTGGATCTTTGATCGGCTGGGGTCGAACCCGGGTCCCTCCGGACACGAGTCCGATGCCTTACCGATCGGGTAATTAGTAAACAGTAAATATTAACTCGTAACAGCAAGGGATTAAATGTAATCAGAAGGAAATATCTTTGATGTTGAAATATTATACTACAGAGCTTTACCGTGAAGGAATAACGTTAATTGTTAGTTTCATCCAGAAATTATTTTGGAAAAGGAGAGAAAAAGAGAGAAAATAGCTACGTGTTGTGCAGAAGTGCTACGATTTGTTTATTTATTTTCTGACTTAGGTCATGATTTCTTAGACCTTTGAATGAACCTGCCAGATGTGAGTGAGATTTTCAATTTTTTTAGTTAGACAATTGCTGATGTTTGTGAAACAAAATGGTGTAATTGAAATTCTTCTTAGTAATTAAAGTATGACTAAACCGGCATGCTTTTGGTCCCCTTCCATGCCATTCTGCTCAAATCAGCAAATAAAAAAAGTTAAATGTAATGCATTGAAAAACCTTAATTTTCACCACTTTTCTTTCTTTACATAACTATATAGGCTCCTGAGCACTCAAACATCCATCTTATAATGAGAAAAAGTACTCTTGATTAAAGCAATTACCATAATAAGATTGGAAAAAACAATAAAATGATGGATATGCTATAGTCCCTGAAACCGAGATGATAGCCAAATAATATAGCACTATAGCAGCTTGACTATGAGCTCGAAGGTCACTGGCGAAGAGACTTGAGGGCAAATGCCGTTATCAATCACAGACGGTCAGGAAATACCACATATGCAGTCCATTTGGGTTTCTCTCAATCTCCAAACTAAATCATTTCCCATGCATTTTCCGCCGTCATTTAGCTTATTAGTTTGGCAACGACAAGCCAAGAAATGCGTAATAACTCACATTGGGAGAAATATCGCTCTCAAGCGATTGGTGAGAGTTCAGAATTTATGGATGGATCAGATGTCAAAATTACGGCAGGCAGGTCTTGGGATGGCAGAGGCTTTGGGTTCTGCTCTGTAAGCTAGGGTGATTTATTGCGTGGTCTGTTTAAAACAATGTTCTGCCAGATGGAATTACTAATGGCCGTGTAGGAAGAATTTCGGGATGCTCTGGGCACGAGCACAGAAAGTAACAAGTTGTTCTTTTGTATCTATTACAAATGGAATGGACTTTAGAACAATGATGTTATAAATTCTGGAGAAATGCTCGAATATTTTATTCAAAGAATGCGAGGCGAAAGGGTCGCATTGGAGCTGCATGGAAATTCATGCCTATTCATCACTGATAATGCATCTTTGGTGTTATTAATAATAGTATTGGCGCATTATTGCTTTTAAAAGTTCAAAATGACAAAATAACTTTATTCTTGTCAAAAACTTTTCATTTACTTTTTGAAAGTTAAATATTTTTATGAATACCAACTAAGTTTGCTTGTTTCCCGTTGATCGCGCCGGTGTTGTCCTCTTTTTTTTAGCCCGTTAAATTTCGTGGCACGGCAGTTATATAAATCGCCAACTATTCTTACCAATACCAACTATGCATATTTATATATCCAACTGTGCTATATTTATCTATCGAATAGTTATGTGTCGAATTTTTATCTGAACTTCGATATGTATTTCTATCACCAAAGTTTTCTTCAAAACTAATAAAAAACTATGTCCATAAACATTGCATTCTTACACGTTCTAATTTTGTACCTTTGTCTTCTTAGTTAGAGAGGCCAATAATGACCGGATCGATAAGGCGTTGGACTTGTGACTGAAATATTGCTAGTTCGATGGCATCTTGGCATCTGGCTAAAGACCCTCCGCGTACAATGTACATTATTGGCGAATGGTGCACGTTAAATCTGTCGTGACCAAAAAGTCCTCCATGTTTATACAACATGAAAATACCTCTGAAAGTTCTGGACTAGGGTTGATCGGCCGCTACTCTAAGTCAAAAAATTTGACGGTTGGTGTAGTCGGTACTACCACCGTTCATGTGCTGTCTCAAAAGTTTAACCTTTTTATGAAGGAATAGCACCCTTCTTTCTCCCAGTTGCAGGACACGAAAGCAGCAACAAAGTATCCTCCTCAAAGTATCCTACCTCTTGTACAACCACCAATGATTTTAAAAATTGAGAACATTCCGACATTTGACACCACCCCCGAGCGTATCCACTTACAGGGTTTTCAAGTACAATGACTGAAGCAACATAAATGATTATCACGTCCTCAAGTTAATCTTTGTTTTCATTTATGCTATAATTAGAAATTAAGTTCGTGTAAATCGAACATAAAGTCATAATGTCATATTCGAATTTAAAGATAGGGAAGATCGACCAGTGAATTAACCCCGCTTAATTTTCTTGTAAAAATAAGTTTTTAAAACATTTCTCTTGAATGAACTGGCAGCAGTCACCTATTTCTACTCATTTCCAAAAAGAAAACAGCTGGAAAATACTGAGTTTGTCCACTGGATGGGGGTTTAATCACTCGGTCTAGATACTTTTTCTCCTTTCAACCCCACAAATAACCTGATCCAAAACCATAAAAACTCCCGTAATATTTTAAAAAAATAATTACACACGTCACACATAGTGTTTTTACTACCATGTGGCAAAAACTGCAATTTTTAACGATGCTATGAATTTTGGAAAACGAAATTTCGCCAAAGTGTTCATTCACTGATCGGTCTACCCTAATAAGCAATTATTGTAAAATAGTAAAACCTCTCCAAGCGGCCATTGCTACCTTCCTGGAAGTTTCGGCACCTCAAGGGCGGGAGGGGGGGGGTTCGACCGCTTTAAAGGGTTTTCATTACATTTACGAGATAATTTCTAACTATACAAGCAAGTCTAACACATATTTTTATTTAAATGAAGCTTGAAGTTTTTCTAAAGCGAAAATGGTATTTTATTTGATGTTTTATTATATTTTTTGAAGAAAGGATACAAATACAATTTGCGATTCCCGTTTTTACTCTTCCCGGAAACAATTATTTTCAATTTGTATTTTAGTTGAAAATGTAAATCGTCTCTTTCTTTCTCGGTACTTTGGAATTTCAAATAGCTTTATCTATTTCCTATAAAGTCACTTGAGTTGAAACTTAAGTTTGCTGACGATTAGAAAACGTATAAGAAAATTCCTCTGCAAACTCTGGAGATTGACTTTTTTTTTTCGAAAGCACTTTTGCTGCCCGCAATATACACCGCACTTAATACACCGTAAAAAATTAACGTTGTTTTTACAGTATAATGCAGCTAATTTTATAGTAATAAACTGTAAAAATTGCTCATTTTACAGTAATGAAGTGTCAAATTGTTCATTTTACTGTACTAAACTGTAAAATTGCTCATTTTACAGTAATAAACTGTGAATGTGCTAATTTTACAGTTCATTACCGTGCATTTTACATTTTTAAACTGGAACCTCTGCTGCCAGTATTATACTGTTGTTTGGACATACAGCTACATTTTACGGCAATAAACTGTAAAATATCTAACTTTACAGTCAGAAACTGTAAAATTGCTAGTTTTACAGTTTATTACTGTGCATTTTAGTTTTAAATTAAAACTAAACTAAACTAGTTTTAAACTAGTTTTAAATTAAACCTCGACTGCCACTGTAAAAACAGCAGTTCATTTTTTGCAATGTAGAAGAGCGAAATAATAACCCGAATTTGAGCTTCACTCAGTTTGTACAATTTTTAACTTACACCATTATCATTTCTGTACCCCCAGAACCAGAACGACTAAGTCCAAAAATGACGATTTTCACTTTATTATTGCGTTGTATGCAGAATATTATTCCGCATCAGCCCACGAGAACGTAATTCTACATAAGAAATTCATTCACTTGTTAAGCAGCTTTAAAAGAGCGCGAGTCCCATCCTTTGTATGCATCGGACAATCGTTTTCGCCCTCTCTTGATAAGTTACGAAAGTAGACTTAACGTTAGCCTGGTTCTGAGGTACAGATTTTAACCTGTCCATTGGCTCTCAGTAGTTTAAAATGCCGGATTGCATTAAACTTAAAAAAATACATGTATTTAAAAACAGAGAGATCTTATATTGAAGTAGTTGCGTAGCCCGGCTTTGCACGGGGTTTACATTGAGAATAAAAGTTTTATCAAGTGACGCGTGTCTAAAAGTCCCAATTGGATTTGAGTCGACATTTTGCGCAGTATAAAAAAATAATCAATCGCTAAAAAAGTTGCAACTCTCCCCGGTACATGAAAAGTCTCCAATTTAAAATTGATGTTTCCAAACTTTAAAATGCTTGCATCTTTTTTCTGGATGAAGTTAGTGGTTAGGAGTTTTCAAAATCTTCGGAAAGAAATCCCCCTAAAGGGTATTTTTGCAAGGTTTCCCATGAGGCAAAAATCAGATTATTTCATTTTATTTATGCAGACTATTTCATTTTTGATCCAAATGAAACGGTAAATCTTTTGAACGAAAACCATTGAACTAAACCCATTAAGACAATTCTGATGGGATACATTTGAGGGAACACTATTAATATTATTAATGTAATTATATGTTAAGCTAAGAATATCACAAACCTTTTGTGTAAAATGAAGAAAAAAAAAGAGTGGACTGCAAAAACAATGAGTTATTGTAGTATATTTTTTTCCATTTAAACTGTACTACTAAAAACTACTTAAATCATAAAATAAACCGTCCATCTCAAATTTTTTGTTAAGGGCTTTCGAAGGAAAAAAGAAATCGGTCTGGGGAATTGGGTAATTAAAAGTTATTATAAGAGCGAACAGCGGACAAAGACAGCCATGATTCATATTTTGCACACATCAATGGCATACTTTTCTCATTTGATCAGTTTTATTGACTTTATTTATTATTGTTGTTATTGTTCTTTTCTTTTCTTTCTGTCTTTCTTTTTCCTTTTGTTTTTAATAATAGAATTATTACTAAATATGTAGCCTAGTTTTGATTTTTCAAGTGGTTAATACCTTTTTTTCTATCTCATAGGAGAAAAATATCTAAGATTATAATATAAACCCATTATTCATTATTAATCAAAAATTAACTCGACGTATTTTTGATGAAAATTTAAAAAATATAACTTACAGACCTATGTCGAAAATTCTTTCTAATTGGAGAAAAGAAATTCGGAAAAGCAAAATTTTTCACATCTTATCATCTACTAGCGAAAATATTTTGCTCTATAAAAGAGCACGCTGTTACCCCGAAATACGTACTTAATTTGATTTAGATTTGCACTTTATAATACTGTTGCTACTAATAAATTAATTTCAAGCAGTCTCTGGGTTCGTACTCAATTTAAAAATAAAGGAGAAAAATGACGTTTTGAAGGACTGTTTTTACCCCAAATTGAAACTATTATTTACTTTGAGCTTGTATTTTTGCAATAATACATTAAAAAATAAATGTTGTTTTTATAGTATAATACAGCTAATTTTATAGCGATAAACTGCAAAAATTGTTAATTTTACAGTAATAAACTGTAAAATCGCTACTTTTACAGTACTAAGCTGTAAAACTGCTAATTTTGCTGCAATAAAATGCTAATTTAACAGTTTTATTACGAAGCATTTTACAGTTTCAAACTGGAACCTTTGCTGTCAGTATTATACTGTTGTTTTTACAGTATAATACAGCTAAATTTTACGGCAATAAACTGTAAAATTTCTAACTTTACTGTAAGACACTGTAAAATTGCTAGTTTTACAGTTTATTACTGTGCATTTTACAGTTTTAAATTGGAATTTCGGCTGCCAGGTTAAAAAAAAAAACAGTTCATTTTTGGCAGTGTGAAACAATAATTTCCGGGAATGTCTTCCCTTCTCATCTCCCTCCGTTACAAATGCACATGCATGTCATTTTTGGTAACAGTAAGGAAAGGACTGGGGTTCCAAAAAGGAAATTGTAGGCAATCCTGGGTGGTGCTAGAGAAAGTCCAGGTGTCCTCCCATATTTTTTTTCTGTTTCTGAAATTGAAGCTCTCGAAGCACAATTGTAAGTAGTCTTTAAAGACATTAGAGGAAGGAATAGAATCCGAAAAACTAAACTCGCATTTTTTCGAAAATAAGATTCCAAAAACTCAATTTTAGGCTACATTTTTAATGCTTGTTAAATAGATGGGAGATTCGGAGATATACTAAGAATTGTAACTTTTGTTTATTGGAAAAGAAAGAAATTTGAGATGTTTTGAATGTGACTCATAGGGGAAAATTATAAGGTCGTAAACTAAAAATGGCGGAGTATTGAAGGAGCTGGGACTAAAACGCATCAGCTTGTAGGGACCTTCAAAAAACGTCCTAAATAAAGGAACATTGAGAAGTTTTGAAAGAGCGTACGAACCCTGGATCTTTTGTTTCTTTTTAATAAGAATTGGATTCAAATCATTCTTTTTACATCACCCATCATAAACTAATGTATAATGTTGTAAAAGCCAAGTGAAGTATCTAATTTTGTCCAAACTTTTCGGGTACCTATCCCTGAAAGAAAAAAAAATTTGACTTTCATGACAGGTGGGTTGAGAACGAAGAAAAATAGATGGTGCACCTGAAATCCAGATTTGAGGCGTATATTACACCGATCTGAACTATATACATAGTAAACTTCTAACTAATTATTTTTAAACTGCAGCGTATGATATAAATGTATTGGGATCTGTTGAAAGTTACATGCTGAACTGAAGTTTGCCTTTCATTCCACATCAATTATGACGACTGGGATATTTTAATGCTAAAGTAGCAAGCACTGTAAAAAATGAATGTTGTTTTTACAGTATAATACAGCTAATTTTATAGTAATAAACTGTAAAAATTGATAATTTTACAGTAATAAATTGTAAAATTGCTAATTTTACAGTACTAAATTGTAAAATTGCTAATTTTACAGTAATAAATTGTAAAATTGCTAATTTTACAGTACTAAATTGTAAAATTGCTAATTTTACAGTACTAAATTGTAAAATTGCTAATTTTACAGTAATAAATTGTAAAATTGCTAATTTTACAGTACTAAATTGTAAAATTGCTAATTTTACAGTACTAAATTGTAAAAAATTGCTAATTTTACAGTAATAAATTGTAAAAAATTGCTAATTTTACAGTACTAAATTGTAAAAAATTGCTAATTTTACAGTACAAAATTGTAAAAAATTGCTAATTTTCCAGTAATAAATTGTAAAAATTGCTAATTTTACAGTTTATTACCGTGCATTTTGCAGTTTTACAGTTTTAAACTGGAACCTCTGCTGCCAGTATTATATTGTTGTTTTTGCAGTATAATACAGCTAAATTTCGCGGCAATAAACTGTAAAATTGCTAGTTTTACAGTTTATTGCAGTGTATTTTAGTTTTAAACTGGAACCTCGGCTGCCAGTATTATACTGTAAAAACAACAGTTCATTTATTGCAGTAAATGTTTTAGCTTCTGCATATGCAAACTTACAGATATCCGCGAATATCGTATTTTAAATACCTAATAAGAGAAATGATTTATTTGAAATATCGTTAGTCTTCGAGCTTCTTAGCTGTGGCGCAGTGAGGGGGCGGGTAGGGTAGAGAGAGGTCAACCCCAAGGAATATTTGACTTCAACCCATATTGCCCTTTCTAATACGGTAATTCAACCAGTTGTCACGACTTTTATTCCCCCTCCCCCTAATTTCCAGTTTATTGCAGTGTATTTTAGTTTTAAACTGGAACCTCGGCTGCCAGTATTATACTGTAAAAACAACAGTTCATTTATTGCAGTAAATGTTTTAGCTTCTGCATATGCAAACTTACAGATATCCGCGAATATCGTATTTTAAATACCTAATAAGAGAAATGATTTATTTGAAATATCGTTAGTCTTCGCTTCTTAGCTGTGGCGCAGTGAGGGGGCGGGGTAGTGTAGAGAGAGGTCAACCCCAAGGAATATTTGACTTCAACCCATATTGCCCTTTCTAATACGGTAATTCAACCAGTTGTCACGACTTTTATTCCCCCTCCCCCTAATTTCCAGTTTATTGCAGTGTATTTTAGTTTAAACTGGAACCTCGGCTGCCAGTATTATACTGTAAAAACAACAGTTCATTTATTGCAGTAAATGTTTTAGCTTCTGCATATGCAAACTTACAGATATCCGCGAATATCGTATTTTAAATACCTAATAAGAGAAATGATTTATTTGAAATATCGTTAGTCTTCGCTTCTTAGCTGTGGCGCAGTGAGGGGGCGGGGTAGTGTAGAGAGAGAGGTCAACCCCAAGGAATATTTGACTTCAACCCATATTGCCCTTTCTAATACGGTAATTCAACCAGTTGTCACGACTTTTATTCCCCCTCCCCCTAATTTCCAGTTTATTGCAGTGTATTTTAGTTTTAAACTGGAACCTCGGCTGCCAGTATTATACTGTAAAAACAACAGTTCATTTATTGCAGTAAATGTTTTAGCTTCTGCATATGCAAACTTACAGATATCCGCGAATATCGTATTTTAAATACCTAATAAGAGAAATGATTTATTTGAAATATCGTTAGTCTTCGCTTCTTAGCTGTGGCGCAGTGAGGGGGCGGGGTAGGTTAGTAGAGAGAGGTCAACCCAAGGAATATTTGACTTCAACCCATATTGCCCTTTCTAATACGGTAATTCAACCAGTTGTCACGACTTTTATTCCCCCTCCCCCTAATTTCCAGTTTATTGCAGTGTATTTTAGTTTTAAAACTGGAACCTCGGCTGCCAGTATTAATACTGTAAAACACAACAGTTCATTTATTGCAGTAAATGTTTTAGCTTCTGCATATGCAAACTTACAGATATCCGCGAATATCGTATTTTAAATACCTAATAAGAGAAATGATTTATTTGAAAATATCGTATAGTCTTCGCTTCTTAGCTGTGGCGCAAGTTGAGGGGGCGGGGTAGGGTAGAGAGAGGTCAACCCCAAGGAATATTTGACTTCAACCCATATTGCCCTTTCTAATACGGTAATTCAACCAGTTGTCACGACTTTTATTCCCCCTCCCCCTAATTTCCAGTTTATTGCAGTGTATTTTAGTTTTTAAAACTGGAACCTCGGGCTGCCAGTATTATACTGTAAAAACAACAGTTCAATTTATTGCAGTAAATGTTTTAAGCTTCTGCATGTGCAAACTTACAGATATCCGCGAATATCGTATTTTAAATACCTAATAGAGAGAAATGATTTATTTGAAATATCGTTAGTCTTCGCTTCTTAGCTGTGGCGCAGTGAGGGGGCGGGGGGTAGGGTAGAGAGAGGTCAACCCCAAGGAATATTTGACTTCAACCATATTGCCCTTTCTAATACGGTAATTCAACCAGTTGTCACGACTTTTATTCCCCTCCCCCCCCTAATTTCCAGTTTATTGCAGTGTATTTTAGTTTTAAACTGGAACCATCGGCTGCCAGTATTATACTGTAAAAACAACAGTTCATTTATTGCAGTAAATGTTTTTAGCTTCTGCATATGCAAACTTACAGATATCCGCGAATATCGTATTTTAAATACCTAATAAGAGAAATGATTTATTTGAAATATCGTTAGTCTTCGCTTCTTAGCTGTGGCGCAGTGAGGGGGCGGGGTAGGGTAGAGAGAGGTCAACCCCAAGGAATATTTGACTTCAACCCATATTGCCCTTTCTAATACGGTAATTCAACCAGTTGTCACGACTTTTATTCCCCCTCCCCCTAATTTCCAGTTTATTGCAGTGTATTTTAGTTTTAAACTGGAACCTCGGCTGCCAGTATTATACTGTAAAAACAACAGTTCATTTATTGCAGTAAATGTTTTAGCTTCTGCATACGCAAACTTACAGATATCCGCGAATATCGTATTTTAAATACCTAATAAGAGAAATGATTTATTTGAAATATCGTTAGTCTTCGCTTCTTAGCTGTGGCGCAGTTGAGGGGGCGGGGTAGGTAGAGAGAGGTCAACCCCAAGGAATATTTGACTTCAACCCATATTGCCCTTTCTAATACGGTAATTCACCAGTTGTTCACGACTTTTATTCCCCCTCCCCCTAATTTCCAGTTTATTGCAGTGTATTTTAGTTTTAAACTGGAACCTCGGCTGCCAGTATTATACTGTAAAAACAACAGTTCATTTATTGCAGTAAATGTTTTAGCTTCTGCATATGCAAACTTACAGATATCCGCGAATATCGTATTTTAAATACCTAATAAGAGAAATGATTTATTTGAAATATCGTTAGTCTTCGCTTCTTAGCTGTGGCGCAGTGAGGGGGCGGGGTAGGGTAGAGAGAGGTCAACCCCAAGGAATATTTGACTTCAACCCATATTGCCCTTTCTAATACGGTAATTCAACCAGTTGTCACGACTTTTATTCCCCCTCCCCCTAATTTCCAGTTTATTGCAGTGTATTTTAGTTTTAAACTGGAACCTCGGCTGCCAGTATTATACTGTAAAAACAACAGTTCATTATTGGCAGTAAATGTTTTAGCTTCTGCATATGCAAACTTACAGATATCCGCGAATATCGTATTTTAAATACCTAATAAGAGAAATGATTTATTTGAAATATCGTTAGTCTTCGCTTCTTAGCTGTGGCGCAGTGAGGGGGCGGGGTAGGGTAGAGAGAGGTCAACCCCAAGGAATATTTGACTTCAACCCATATTGCCCTTTCTAATACGGTAATTCAACCAGTTGTCACGACTTTTATTCCCCCTCCCCCTAATTTCCCAGTTTTATTGCAGTGTATTTAGTTTTAAACTGGAACCTCGGCTGCCAGTATTATACTGTAAAAAACAACAGTTCATTTATTGCAGTAAATGTTTTAGCTTCTGCATATGCAAACTTACAGATATCCGCGAATATCGTATTTTAAATACCTAATAAGAGAAATGATTTATTTGATAATATCGTTAGTCCTTCGCTTCTTAGCTGTGGCGCAGTGAGGGGGCGGGGATAGGGTAGAGAGGAGGGTCAACCCCAAGGAATATTTGGACTTCAACCATATTGCCCTTTCTAATACGGTAATTCAACCAGTTGTCACGACTTTTTTTCCCCCTCCCCCTAATTTCCAGTTTATTGCAGTGTATTTTAGTTTTAAACTGGAACCTCGGCTGCCAGTATTATACTGTAAAAACAACAGTTCATTTATTGCAGTAAATATTTTAGCTTCTGCATATGCAAACTTACAGATATCCGCGAATATCGTATTTTAAATACCTAATAAGAGAAATGATTTATTTGAAATATCGTTAGTCTTCGCTTCTTAGCTGTGGCGCAGTGAGGGGGCGGGGTAGGGTAGAGAGAGGTCAACCCAAGGAATATTTGACTTCAACCCATATTGCCCTTTCTAATACGGTAATTCAACCAGTTGTCACGACTTTTATTCCCCCTCCCCCTAATTTCCAGTTTATTGCAGTGTATTTTAGTTTTAAACTGGAACCTCGGCTGCCAGTATTATACTGTAAAAACAACAGTTCATTTATTGCAGTAAATGTTTTAGCTTCTGCATATGCAAACTTACAGATATCCGCGAATATCGTATTTTAAATACCTAATAAGAGAAATGATTTATTTGAAATATCGTTAGTCTTCGCTTCTTAGCTGTGGCGCAGTGAGGGGGCGGGGTAGGGTAGAGAGAGGTCAACCCCTTAGAATAACTGACTCCAACTCATATTGCCCATCCTAATATGGTAGTTCAAACACTTGTCACTACTTCTATGCCCCCCCCCCTAATTTCCAAAGAAGGTAAATTCTGGTTGAGCAGGTGAGTATTACGTTTTAATTATCTTTGGAATTTAAATTCATTGAACATATCAATGAAAGCAAATGTCGACGTTTCGGTGCTTGCATAAAAGCAATTAACAAGCCCTTTCCTAAATAGGACTGTAGTGTTTACCCCATAATTTACATGCAATTAAATATTTTCAGCTCTTCGCAGTTTATCAACCAATGTTTTTCCAATATCTTTCGCATTGTCCTTAATTCGTCTCCTGAAAGTGATGCTCTGACTACCTCCAGTACTTCTCTGGGGATCCATCATTTCCCGTCCCAGTCCTTTACACATTTTTAAAATAGGGACTTTTTTCATTCTGTCACAAAAACCAGCAACAAAACGCAACTGACCTCTTGAACTCGGTCGGGCTCCTACAAAAAATACAGATGGGTGATTCCATTTTGAAATAAAGCAGCGGTCATCAACAAAAATTAACTGAAGATCTACTTTACGAGTTTGGTGTGAGCATAAGATCGACTTTGTGGGGAGTGGGGAGGGGGGAATGATGTATACACTATTGACTTAAACGGATGTTTTACGTACACGTATAAGATAGGACTATGCCGATTTCAAATTGTGGGTTAACTCTTATCAAAAAATCTGGTATCTGGTTTGGACCCCCCACTACTTCCTTTTGCGTGTACATTTCTTAGTAGATGCCTTAAGTGCTAAAATAGCGCTTGGAGTGAGTAAGATAACAAATTTACACATTTACAGCCCTAATTTGGCTCGAAACAATGCAAAAAAATGTTTCACAATGATTAATTTTCTAAATACTGCCGATTTTAACATCATTCAGTGGATTTTTCACGAAATATCGCCAATAGAGCCAGATTGAACCCAAATTCAAAAAATAGTTTTTTCGCCAAATTTGTCGCCAAGTTGACTTTAAACATTTGGCGACCAAAAGCTTGGCGATATATCGCCAAGAGGTTGCGCAAATTCATATCACTTGTCTGCATTGAAATTAACATTGATTTACCCCAAAAAAGGGGTAAAACACCCGTTTGGGAGCATTCGAATGCAACCACAAGAGGAGGTGCACAACTAGAGCCTCCTCAGAGGCTACATATCAAACTAGAAGCTTCTACGGCATATAGTTTGGGAGTTATGCGACATGCATACATACGCACATACATTACGTACATACAGACGTCGCAAGAAAACTCGTTGTAATTAACTCGGTGGTGGTTGAAAAGGATTTTTCGGCTGGTTATATGTTGGTAGGTACATATGCACATGCTGACAGATCGAAAAAACGACTCAACATTCATTCGGGGGTGAGCAAAATTAAAATTCAGGCCCAAATTTGAGTGATTTTTTTTTTCGCGATCACAATACTTCCTTTACTACGTAAAAGGAAATGAAAAGACTTCGATGCTTTTTAATTGGAGGCATTGAATGGCTAAAATTATGTTACGTTAACTCACAACTAAATATTTTTAGACACAAGTATATTGCTTGTTTTAAAATGAATATAATAATAACTATTAAAATCTCCAGTGACTATAAAATTTTCAAATAACTTTTTGTGAGGACGCTCAACCTAATTTTTCTTTAGAAATTAATTCTTATTAATTATGTTTAGAAAGAAAGCAAGGTTCGAAATATTGCTACGATCGACACAAAATGGGCTCGAGGTCGACGGGTTGCCTATCACTGAAATAAAGCATCAATTGTTGCACAAAACAGCCCGCAAAAGACTCCAATTATATTAGATCCTTGCTTCGTTGGATAAATTCTATGAAGAGCTGATACCCTGATTCTATAAAATACAGTTGAAGTATCTAAAATGTCCTGAAACAGTATTTGTATGACTTTGTTTTGTTTTTTTGGCTCCGTAACAGCAGGGCTCGATTAAAATATTAAGGGGCCCTAGGCCAAATACTTTTTTGGGGCCCCTGTACTGTGGGTTTACAATTTTAGGCGTTGGACGAAACATATTTAGCCACTGACGGGAGCTATTTGCGGGCCCCTAAACTGTGGGGGCCCTAGGCCATGGCCTAGTTGGCCTATTCAGTAATTTGCCCTGCGTAGCAGACGTATCTCTAGAGATACGTCCGTTACGGATAAAATAATTTTTTTTTCTGGAAATCTTAAATTTAGCTGCATTGTATAATAGTAAAGACCATTTCCTTCATAAAGTTGGTGAAATGAAACAAGGATTTAATATATTTCTAGTCTTTGTAAACTGTTTTGTGAAAAACTGATGCGTCTGTTACCGTGGAATTGCCCAGATACTATATTTTTGTTCTTCCTCTTTTCATAATTTTGAAAATACCATGGCATACCAGAGATCTTCCCGCTGATGTCCAGTGTTGCAGGAGAGCACACCGGTTGAGAAGTGCTGTCCTAGATGGTTTCAATCTAACCTGTTTTCCGAAACTCTTCTCCATTTTGCTCCTCTAAAATTAATAATCTCAATTACCTATCCACTGACATTACGGTTTTCTTAGTTGGGGTTTTTTTTTCTATTCTCTTGGAAATAATAATCTTTAAATTAGTATTAAAAAACAAAAAAATAAGCTTTTTGATGCACTTATAATACATTAAGAAGTAATATAGTTTAGTCTTTAGTATTAATGTTGTTGTTGTTGTTGTTTCTAATCTCCCATCTGGTTCGACGGAGTCAGACCAGACCAACAAATCCGTTGTTGACATTAATGAAATCCAATACCAAAAGGGGAATGGCATGGATATCCTTCCAGTTCAAATCCAAACAGTCCAAGATATGTTGAGGTGAAGCCAGGTCATGGTGGCACTTAGGGCAGAGAGGATCCCAAGTAGCATCAACTCATCGGATTTTGCTCGGCCGATCAACAAACTCCTCGTAAACTGATCCTGTAACGCACGATGACATCGTTCCGATCAGTATCCGAGCACGGTTTTCGATGAGCTACTTTTCATCGGAAAACGATATCCTTCCGATCAACTTTCCCGATGAAAATAAGATGAGCTATATTCCATCGGAAAACGATATCCTTCCGATCAAGTTTCCCGATGAAATTCCTCGGCACGGGACTGTTCTGCTTGTAAATTGCTCCAAATCTCATCGTATTCTCATCGGATTTTGCTGCTCGGATTCTGCTCGGCCGATGAGACATATTGGATCATCGGCCGATGAGAATTTCATCGGGTTTCGATGAATGGCCGATCATCGGCCGATGAGATGATGCTGCTAGGGATATGTCTTACTGCCCTCAGAACATTTAAGGCCTTTTATGTGACCACTGGCAAGTCGGGACCGGCAAGTGTTGGACTGTCTGTCGCATGGGAGAGATAAAGAGAGTCCCGTTTTTTTTCCTTTGTACCAGTAATGGGGGGGGGGGGAATTAACCACTTCTCCTTATTTTGGGCCTTTTTCCTCGAACACAACTCAAAAGATGTACCTTAGTATCTTTTCTTTCTTGCATTTCAAATAACTTTGGTTTTCTCCTTAATGTATGGCTTTCGCTTTTTGTTCTTTCGGGTGAATCCATACATCATGCATCTTACCACTTCTCTGCGCAGTTTGAAGATTTCGCTCAGTTTTGCTCGTTACTACCCAAGATGTTTTTACATGCGTGTGTTTGTTTGTGTATGTGTGTTTGTGTATGTTTGTTTGTGTGTATGCTGCGAGTGCAATGTATTTCTTTTTTTCTGTCTAATTTTCGGTCTGATTTTTTTTTAATTTAAAAACACATTAAAAAATAAATTTTCGAGTTCAATGAAATCAAACATTGGAGAATTGTTCAGAAGCCACATAATGTGTTCCAAACATTCCTTTTTATGTAACCATTGTTAGGGCGCTTTTCCACTTACCGACACGACAGCGATAAATCGTACACGATTGTCGTCATCCGACATTGGAGCACACAAAATGCATTAAAATATGCTATGCGCTTTTCCATCTCCCGATTCCAGGACGATTGTGTCGTCTCTGACCGAACGCTTACGTTTGTCGTCTAATTCGTGTCGGATGGCAGCCGTTTCGCCTTTAAAATCGGGACGACATTCATTCATTTGTTTACTTTCTTCGAAGAAGCAACACGTAGAAATGGCATTTAAATTTAACGTCGCTGCATTAATAAAATATAAGCTTAAATTTGCAGACGATAAATAAAGAATGTATAGCAATAAAATAATTTTATTCATTTTACGTAATATTTTGTTTCACTTCTGTTGCTCAGACGATCTTTATTGCTGCAGAAAAGCTTAGATTTTCATTCTGATGTATGCGTTTCGTTCTTAGTAAACAAGGTGGGAATGAAATAAATTTGTGAGTATCATGCATCCATATCTTCTATTAATCTGTTTCCTCTTTTTGCGGAGGTAAAGTAAATAGAACAGTCGTAGTCTGTTAAATTGAGGAGCTATAATAATATATACATGCGAGCACACCGGTGCTTCGAAATAAAATGCGGTGGAAAATGACCGTTTCGGAGAAACGATATCGGTTGAGTGGAAATACAGTGTTGTAGACGACGCGACACGGTACTTATCCGTCCGACTTTCGTCGTTGTCGTGTCGTCAAGTGGAAAAGCGCCCTTATTTTCCTGCTATTTAGGGAAATTGAAAACTCAAACAAAATTCCTTTCGTTATGCAACTTGCCTGAAGGTGCTGTGCTCTTAGCGGAAATTTTCCGTTGAATTGGAAATATGTTACAACTGTAAGAACAGTTGGTTCTAAAGTCCTAGGCTCAGCCACTAGCAATTACCTTGAAGGAACCTGAAACCACACCGTCCTTGCAGTAACCATTCCAAAATCGTGAGCAGATGATCATTCAAACGCAATAAATCAATTAAATCGGTTTGTGCGGACGTCACTAGGGTGCCTATCATAATATAAGAAGATTTACAAGAATGCAACGACAGCCCGCTTACGACATCCAGAGACTGCAGCTTCGTCCTCTTTATGGGCTTATCAATCTCGACTAGTCGATAACTGAGCTGGAGGCAGATGTGTTCTCACTGAAGTTGAGATCACCTGCACACTGGTAGCTAAAGCTAATTTAACACACCAGTTTTGCATTTGTTACGGGCTCCCTCTTATCATTCAGGAATGGTCGATAGCTGGTGGAAGATGTCCACTCATTGAAACTGAGATTACCTAGGACAAGGCACCTAAGAAGACTTGTTGGCGAAGATGGTACTGCTGAGCTCAAGCTTCACATTTTCCAATTTGCTCCGTGAGGTGAGGCATTAAAATTGTGTTTCCCCAAAAGAACAAAATAATATCATCACCCAGAGGAGAAGTATGTTAAAAGTCGAGGGCGGGTGGCAATGAGGCATTGATGTGCGAGCCCCAAGCACTAATTTATCGCTCTCCGGACGGCATGCCAAGGGCGGGAAAAACCCCGTCTGGGCCAACCCGAAGCAAAGGCGGGGCCAAAACCGCACTGACCGACCACACTACCCCCTTCTCGCTCGACAGCAGACCATCGCGAGGCATGAAATTATTACTAAAAAAAAGAGAGAAACAAAAGAGAAGAGATCGTCCAGTTTTTTTTCCCACGCCACCCCTGCTCCGACCAAGGTCTGAAAAGTCCCGCCTAACACTCCCTCTAGTGGACGGAAAAAAAATCACCAACGAATCAATAGGCCCGGTGATTCTGCCTTCTCCTCCTCCTACTGGCAAGATAAAGAACTAAACGATGAAATGAGCGCTTTCTTTTTTTTATATTTACCTGTTGTTTCTTTTCCCCCATCTTCTTTCTCTGTGGTGTTGTTATTGGCAAGTGGGTACCTGCTTGAGCGAGCATTACGGTTGTGAGTTCGAACGGGGATCGGCGGTCCGGCGAGAGTGCTTCGAAGTGAAAGGCAGAGCCGACAATTAAAGGGTGAACGGGAAACAATGATCGCCTTGCAGGTAGGAAATTTTCCTTTGTTTCAATTAGCTTATCAAGAACGGAATTTGGGGCATTTTTTTTACCAATTGTTCCTTGGCTAGTTAGCGATCTAGAGTGTTGATAAGGGGGGAGGGGCATTTGATAAGAATTTTCCCTAATTACTTGGACTACATTCCTTACAAAACTAATTCTCAGCTATCAACATAAAATTCCATTATTAGAAAAATATTTTTCTATTTTAGTTTGAGTTGAATCTTTCGAAAGTATTTTGCCTAGTTTATTTTCCCCGGATTTACAATTTTGACCTTTGGGAAAAATTGACCAAAATATTAAAAAGTACTTGACATCCTTTCTAGTATACCCCTATGGTATCTATTAAGGGATTTTTTGCTGCAAAACGAGCGAATTTCCTAAAACTATTGCGTTTCTATTAATCAAATTTATATGATACATGCTTCTGTAATAAACTTAAACAAGGTTCCCCCCCCCCCCAAATAAAGTTGCTTGCTTAAGAATTTATTTTACGTAATTTTGCGATAGTGGCTATTAATTAATTTCTAATTATGTACTTATAATCTGCTGTAATAATGTAAAATATAGTATCTGTAGTGCACATATTCTATGGGCTCACTGTTCAACTATAAGTGAAATAGCGTGAACCATGTGTGTGTAAGTGAAAATAGAGCGAGCGAGCAAGAGAGAAAAAGAGAGAGAGAGGCAGAGGATGTACAAATGGATGGATAAAATAGACCATGTTTTAAAGAGACAGTTTCTAACTGTGCTCAAATCGTAACAAATCTCAATGTATTTATTATTTTTCATGTTTGCTTAGCTCAAGTTTAGAGTTATACTCATTTGAAAGACCATTTTTTTTCCACTATAATTTCAATAGCATTTTTTTCGTTTCGTTTTGTTCAACATAGCTAAGAATAACACTTGTGAGGTTAAAAAAATCATTGTGGGGGGATTTTCTTTACATTGAACCTTTATCTTTGTGGAAGCTCGAAGCAAGTTTCTAAATTAAAATTATATTGCGGACACAATTTCATTTCCTCGTTCGTTCATCTGTGATTGCTTCAAGCTAACGTTACGCAATATAAAATTACACACTGTTTTTGTAAGCGAGTCATATTGTTTTTATTTTTTATTTTATTTTTTATTTATTTTTTATTTAGTCGGAGTTCAAACAAGAGTCACTAAATTCAGAAAACTATTTGACAAACTACTGCAGCAAAGTTTTCACTTTGTTATTTTATCATATAAAGTAATAACACAATTTTAACAGTTACATCTGCAAATCCACTGAAATAGCTATCGCTCCTCAAAACAATTTTACATTTTTACATAACCTTTTAAAAGCTCAAAGCAACACTTTTCTAAGAAACAAATTTTACTTCTTTTTCCCCCTTTAAATATCTTCAAATATCAGCTTAAATATAATGAAGCGATCAGCCCAATCCATTTAGTCTTAAAAAAACTTTCTTCGTTATTGACACTAAGACAATCTTAATTTTCATAGTCACTCATCATAGCTTGCTTGGCAACTTCTGCATCTCTTCTCAATTTTACATTAAAAAAATTTGACTCATTAGATATCATTTAGATGCAAATAAAATTTACTGATTGTAATCATAGATTCAGCTGCATTGTTTCAATAAATTGCATTTTTGTTCCGATTAGACTTGATTATATATGTAGTGAAAGTATTTATTTATTTTTCAAAACTGAAGAAAAACTGATGGCTGAAATTAACAATTTTATTCGTTTTTATTTGCATTATATTACGTACAACGGGAAAAACAGAAGCACGTGATGGCACTCTCCAAAATGATGGGGAGGATCTTGCTGAAAAGATTTTTGTGATCGAAACACGTGATCAAAGATACGCATAAAAACTTTAGCGAGAGATATTCTCACGGACTCTGTCTGACTGTCTCCTTGCATTTGAAGATGATAAATGTTTGAGTTTTTATTAAACTTTATTACATGTTTATTCATATTATAAATTTAATCCATTGAGTGAAAGCAATATAGATGTACACAGTAAATAGTTTTAATAGTTTGGGTAGTAGTTTTCTCCCTTTCTTTTTCTTATATATATTACTGAAAAATTCTTAAATAAAAACATTCTATTGCCGAATTAAAATTGAATTTGACAAAATGCACTGTTCGAAAACATGTGCAACGAGAACTTTGATAGAATTAACAAATTTTTGAAAAAAAAAATCACATGTTAAAATAGTTCAGCATGCAGAATTAGTTTCTTATCCAGTATTTCATAATTATTACAATTATTGCTATTTTTATTATTTTCATTATAAATATTATTATTGTAATTATTATTAATAAGAATAATAATTTTACAATGACTGTTATTATTATCTTTATGACTTATCATAAGTGTTATTCTTGTAATTATTTTTAATAATATTACAATTATTTCCCTTATTATCAATATGACTATTATAAATACAATTATTGTAATTACTGATGTTATTTTAATTATTACTATTATTATTATTATAGAATGTAAATTTGTAACAAAATAAAATTGACTTAAAATTACGTTTTTTAATTTATGTCCAAATAGATCACAGTCTAGACGTCTAGAGCAAAAAAGCTAAGAAATATGCTTTAATAGAGTTACGTAAACCAACTTCTTAACTTTAGTTCTGAGTTACATGAAAGAAATTGAAATATTCTTAAAACGTATTTTCCTTTCTATCTGAAGTTATTGTTTAATCATTCAAAGATTAATTTAAAAAAAAGTCGTTTTTATAATTTGCCATGCACTATCAAATAATTTTATTTGATTTCAGTGGGTGTTTTTACTCTGCTACTGAACTATTTACTTCATTTTTTTCTTGTAGGTTGAAATTTTTAAGCTACTCCTTATTTACAATCTTTATAAAAGTTTAATTAAATTATTAATTATTAAAATTTTAATATCATCTTTGTCAAATTAACTAATTTAGTTTCGTTCTGGATGAAAAATTTACAATGTTTAATGTAATCCACATTGTTTCAACGTTTCTTTATAGTTTTTTGTTTCTTTTTTTTCATATAAATTCTAAATTTAATGGTTAATGCAGTGAACCGAAAAAAAGTAAAGGCTCCCTTTTAGTTTAGGCTTGAAATCAGTAATCTCACCGTTACAAATTTTGAAAACGACAATCTTCCACTTTGAATTTTGAAGCATTCACGGCATATTTCAGACTTAAAGGTTGTTTAAGTAAATGGAATGCATTTCTATGCACTCACGTGAACGAGTATCATTTTGAAAAGATTCCTGAACATTTTGGATGAATGTTGGTTTCAATTATTTTGAAAATTTTTTAGCTCGAACGTTCCTGATTTTTTTTACTAATTTCTTTTTATTATTATTATTATTTATTATTAATTTTTTTTCATTATATTTTGTTGCCAGCTTGCTATAAAGTTAATCATACTGTAAATGATAACCCTTCGAGGTATCCAAGCTAAAACTAATCTGCAGAAACATTTTTTTTTTTTTTTAAGTTTTTTTCAAAGATTTCTGCAGACCTTTAGAAGACAGAGAAAATCTGCAAATTTTGTCTTCAATATAACCTGAAGAAAATCCACAAAATTATTTTTTGTCTTATGGTTTTCTCTAAATACTCTGCAGTTTTTTTTAAGTATGGTCCAAATATGCTTTAACTTTCTGCAGACTTTAAAAAACTTTTCAGCAGATTTATTTTTGCTGAAACATAACTCAGTTTGTTCTGGTGATGTTTACATTCAACATATTCACTTAAACACACATTCATTACACAACTATTTATTGTTTTACACATTGCAAAACACGAACTGTTGTTTTTACAGTATAATACTGGTAGCAAAGGCTCCAATCTAAAACTTTAAAATGCACAGTAATAAACTGTAAAACTAGCAATTTTACGGTTTCTTGCTGTAGAGTTCGGAATTTTATAGTTTATTAACGCAAAATTTAACTGTATTATACTGTAAAAACAACAGTATAATACTGGCAGCAGAGATTCCAGTTTAAAACTGTAAAATGCACAGTATTAAACTGTAAAATTAGCAATTTTGCAAGTTTATTACTGTACCCAAGTAGCACACTTCGTTTTTTAAAGGTTGTAAAATGGTTATTAACGTTGTGACAACGGATTAAAAACGTTTAAACGTTTTTTGTGCTAAATGGTAAAGATAGCAATTTTACAGTTTAGAACTGTAAAAGTGGAAATTTAACACTTTATTACTGTAAAATTAGCGATTTTTACAGTTCATTACAAAAAATTAGCTGCATTATACTGTAAAAACAACATGCATTTTTAGTGCAGCACCATGATTTTTTCGTAAGTCATCACTAACAAAGAGAATCACTCTTTCAGAAAAACTTCCTGTAATATCCGTTACATCTCATTGAACTTTAACCACATCATAAGACGCACCACAGCCACCAACAGGTAGTAATCCCTTCGGATAAAACCCTTAAAATCCTTCCGGTTGTCATGGGAACCACAATCATCTTGTGCGGGAGTGGCCCATGATCACGCCCTAATTGACCACTTGCGGATTTTTGATCCGCATTGTTATGTTGAATCGAAACCGCAATGTCCGCGTCTGAAGTCATACCTATTAGAGATGTGTTTGATTACGGGATGAAGCCACGTGGCGGTGAACTTGAAAAGTACGAAATTGTATTAAGTTTTATATTGAAACTTAATATAATTTAAACATAATATATTTTTAAGACCTTGTTTGGAGCATTCTGTTCAGTTTTGGTCTCCTTACCTTAAGAAAGATATCAATTTATTAGAAAGGGTACAGAGGAGGGCTACCAGGTTAGTTGATGGATGTTCTAATTTAGCCTCTTCAGTCCCGATTTTTCTCAACCTTGAATTTCAAGTTTTAAACCTTTGTTAGGTCTGAATAATACCTAGAAAAAAATAGGGGTTGATGAAAAATAAATGATACAATCTTAGATTTTATAATGCATAGATTTTTTCGTTATAATTTGCTTTGAAACCAAATAGGGTAAGTGCTCCAGTAGTCGGCCAGTCTCTAGTAGTCGGCCACAGTGACATAAAACTCCTCATAAATAGTACATTTTTAATTCAAAATCAGATATGACGCAATCACACATTCATGTACCTATCCTCAATCATCAACCAGTGGCAGTTAAGTTTTGGGTACTTTGTTTGAAATAGTAATGAGTCATTTCATTTTGAATGGTGTGCCCGTCATCCAAGATTGCGATACTGCTTATTTTTCAGCTAAAATGATTCTGTATAGCCGACTACTGGAGCATTTACTAGTGTTGACAACAGCTTGAATTTTAACATAATTTTTTGTAAATTTCTGAAATAAGTAGGTGATTCACTACTAGAAAGGTTCACTCTAAAGTTTTACCTTGTTTTTGTTGCTGTACTGATAGCTGAAAGTTCTAGGTCAGCCAAGATCAACAAAAGATCTCTTAAATGGCCGACTACTGGTGCTTTTACCCTATATACAAAAACTTGGAAATTATGTGCACCTTTAACTGGGACTGAAGAGGTTTAAGTATTGATTCCAAGTTTAATATGTCTAGTCTTTAGCGAAAGAGAGCCAGAGGGGACATGATTCAGTTATTTAAATTTACTGAATTAGATATTTTGCATGGAAAGCAGGACAAGGGAACATTGTTTTAAGCTTTTAAAACCTCATGCTAACCTGGAAATTAGGAAAACTATTTTAGCAGAGTAGCGGGAACTTGGAACAGTTTACCGGAAGAGGCGGTAAGAAGGGGGGGGACTATAATTTGAATAGGACAAGCTTAGCTGGGCCCAGAGCCTGTTATTAGTCGTCGCATTTGTATTTGTATTTAAAAAAATATGCAGGTGATTGTGGAGCAAAGTGGAATTATGAGGCAAGTAAAATGGTGAAACAATGGCTTTGTAACGTTTTAACTACATTTTAACACATGTAGTCTCCCAAGTAGCATAAACTCATCGGATTTTGCTCGGCCGATCATCGAACTCCTTGTGAACTGATCTCGTAACGCACGAGGACATCGTTCCGATCAGTATCCGAGCACGGTTTTCGATGAGCTACTTTTCATCGGAAAGCGATATCCTTCCGATCAACTTTCCCGATGAATTCATCGGCACTGTCGTAAATTGCTCCAAATCTCATCGTATTTTGAGCAAAACTCATCGGATATTGCTGCTCGGACTCTGTTTGGCCGATGAGACATATTGGAGCAATACCCGATGAGAACTCATCGTAATCGATCATCGGCCAATGAGAATTTCATCGGGTTTCGATGAATGGCCGACCATCGGCCGATGAGATTATGCTGCTAAGGCTTTTCCAAACAGGAAAAAAAATAATACTGCACCATTGAAGGGCCATTCCCCGGAAAAGCCGCCATCTTGCCCCGTACGTGACGCTCTCGTGCATTTCATTAAAAAATAGTGATCTTAAAGGGTAATGAACGAAATTTTGCTGGTTCAGGGATAGTAAAACCTTTGTTCATTGTCTTTTTGAAATTACCAATTTTTAATGAAATATATGAGCGTCACGTGTGGGACAAGATGACGGCTTCCTCGTGGAATGGCCCTGAAGATCAAAAAATATGATACAACAAATAATTTTTTAAATATGATATTCAATAGTAATATTTAGCTGCAAGTCAAAAATTATTTTCGCTGTTATAAAATGATAAAACTCTTATTATAATTTTAACTATTAATCATGATCTACTAATATGTGGTCGACTCATTCAATATTAAGCTAGCTTTTATTCAAGCTTTGTACAGTTAGTCAAATACAAGCAAGCGAAGTAGATGGGGCTAAGTGAATAGTTCATTTCCTTTATTTATTCAATCATTTATTTAACAAATGCTTATTCATTGATTAATTAATTAATTTGCATTCCTTCACTTAAAAATTCATTCACGTATTTATTCATTGCTTATTTTCTGATTCGTTTACTATTTTATGTGCTCATTAATTTTTCTAATTAATTAATTTACTTTTTTATATATTTATTCTTTTAGTGTTTCTTTAGATACTCATTTTTTCATTCATTCTTTTATTTACTCACTCACTTTATCAAAAAATTTTTTAGTTGTCAAATATTCACGTTCTAAGAAAAACATTTTATGCTGCCAGGGATCAAAAATCAGTACCACAAAATATGGCAGACCTTTTAACACCAATGCTCATTATCACACGAGGCAAACTGTTTATTTATATAAAGCTATTTACACAAAATTATAATTATATTTACCATAGTTATTTGTACAATCGTAATTAAGGTATGTTCATTAATATCCAGGCAACCTTTATGCTCTTCATGTTCTTTTTTTGATAAGAATACGTGATTAACCAATTGCACTCTTCGCTACCCTGAGTCGTGCAGTACTTCCAAAAGAATTATCACGAACGTTTCTAGTTATGATTTTTGGCCAACTCATTAACACCGCAGCAATTTGAAAAATATATACATTAGTAACTAAATAATGAAGTTCAACTAGCAATGTAACATAAGAGTTTGGAATGGACAAATTGATTTATGTGCTTTAGCTTAACCCATTAATGCCTAGCGTACCCTTTTAGGGACGGTCCAAAAAAGGGTCTGAATTGCCCCAAAATGAACATTTCAACCAAATAATAGTGTTCAACTTGTACCTTGGTATTGTTTCAATTCGTTATGAACAGATTGCAGCACATAACCATTGTAAAGTGTGTTTTGTAGCAGTTTTAATATGATCTTCATCAAAAATGACATCGTTCACAATCTCAAGAAAAAAAGCTAAGTTTCCAAAGTTATTCCCAGCTTCCCGCTTTATGTTAATAAATTGCTGATTTTATTTCTTCTTATAAAATGTTTTTTTAAATATTATATCGTAGGCAGAATTTTTTTTTAATGAAACAAGTACCCTCTGGGGTCTATCGTAATTTTTAAGGGACGATTTTTCTTTCCTTAATAAAAAAATTATTTCTTACATAATATTTTAAAAATTATTTTTCCTGTCCATTAAACACTGTTTGTAACCAGTATACAAAATATCTTTGGGAAAAAAATGTCAGGCATTAATGGGTTTTCTGCCCTGAATTAACTTGCAAATTAATTTTTATAATTTTTTTTGTTGATATTCTTGAAAATGCATCAAATAACATATGGACGGAGTAAAAAAGGAACTGTTGTTTTTGCAGTATAATACTAACAGCCGAGGTTCCAATTAAAACTGCAAAATGCACAGTAATAAACTGTAAAACTAGCAATTTTACAGTTTCTTACTGTAAAGTGAGAAATTTTACAGTTTATGGCCGTAAAATTTAGCTGTATTATACTGTAAAAACAGCCGTATAACACTGGCAGCAGAGGTTCCAGTTGAAAACTGTAAAATGCACGGTAATAAATTGTTGAATTAGCAATTTTACAGTATATTATTGTAAAATCAGCAATTTTACAGTTTATTACTGTAAATTTAGTGATTTTTACAGTTTATTACAATAAAATTAGCTATATTTTACTGTAAAAACAACGTTCAATTTTTACAGTGTACCAGCAGGATTCCAACCATATCGAATTCATAATACGTTCTAAATCAAAATACTTCTGAGTACCGTCAGAGCAGAAAGAGTTAAAACTGAACCAACGGTTGTCGTTCTTTACTGTATATGATAGATTTACTTTGGATGATAAGAATATTTTTGCAGACAATTAATTAAAATTATTTTTGTTTAAGTTTCCGTAAGGGTGATGCGAAATTAGTTCACTTCTGTCATATATACCTGCTTTCTCCAACTTATAAGTACTTTAATCATTGAAATATAATAAAATCTTTGCATATACAGTGAACTCTCACTTATACGCCGGCCCAAGGGACCAACAGAAAAGGGCGCATAACTGAGAGAGACGCATAAGCGAACAAGCCTATTTAAAGGTCTAAAATGCAACATAAGATCTAATGAGAGCATGAATAAGAATGTTTCTATAGAAAAAGGACATGTTACTACGGTTTGGCAGTTACTATAACGTTACTACAATGGTAAAGAGAAAACAAAAATTGTAGCGTACCCAATCACAAACTGGTCCTTTTAAAACGATCCATAATAGGTAATAGTCCCTCTCTGAACTCTAATTCATATGGAAAAAATACCTTCCGTTAGCAATAAAGACGAAAGATTAAAGAGGAAAGTGAAGAAACGAGCTCATTTTTTAAGAAAATAAATTAAATTTTTTACATTTTACGAAAAATTCGGCGCGTAAGTGAAATTTTTATTTTTAGAGCGACACATAAATGAATGATATTATCATTATTACGCTATGGAATGTGCTGGGACCATTGAAAATCGTCGTATATGTGAAAAAGGCGCATAAATGAGGCGGTGTATAAGTGAGAGTTCACTGTAATATTTTAATACAATTGCAAAGCTTACAACTGGAAAATTACTTATTTCAGTCCTCAATTTTAAAATGTGGGTGTTGGGCAAGAATAAATCGAAGGATCAAGCCTATATGTATCGAATTACAATGACAATTTAGTGAAATTGACGTGCATTGTGGTTATTGTAAAAGTGTTTACTATAAATAATTATATTGAAGAAATAATTAGGTTTCGTCTATGCAGCAATAAGGGTAGGATATATCTGTACCTCAGAACCAGACTAACGTAAGTCCATTTTCGTCATTTTTCGGTAGAGGGGAAAAACGATTGTCGAATACATCGTTTTTCCCCTCTACTGAAAAATGACGAAAATGGACTTACGTTAGTCTGGTTCTGAGGTACAGATATTTCGAAACAGCATGCGTTTTACAAACTGAAGAGTTTAATCAAAATAAGAATACTATTTGATTCAGATGAAATTATCTTTACGTGCTGAATTTTATTTAAATATCACAGAAACTTTTTTGTGACACGTAATAGAAGATTATGAGCGCAGTATAACCATTAATAATATTCTGGAAAAAATCGACTTATGCTGAATACAAGTAACAAAATAATACTTATTCTTGTCCTGCGTCATTTTGAAAAACAATGAAGGACAAATTAAACATATATCGTAATTGCATAATTGCGCACAATAACAATTGTTTGTAAACTCCTTTTCTTTAGCAAAATCTTTGATTATGTCACTGTAAACCAATTTTTGGAGCAAAAAAACCTCTCAATTTATTACAATAAATATTTATGTAAGATGGGTTTTTTTCTTTGTTCTTGAAATACATAGAGTTTATGAGAGACGAGTCAGAAGCATTTATAAACATTGTACACATTAGAACTGACCACTAGACAAGGTTGGCTGCATCGAGCAATATTAATTTTTAATTTGTTTGCTTTAAAAATAAAATTTATTGCTGTAGACTATCGACTGATATAAAATTTCAATTGAAGAATAACGAAGCGAATTTTGTAAAATTACGAGCTTCATTTCCATGCATCCGTGTTCAATGCTAACGATGTTCTTCAGATTTTTTACAAAAATTAAACTACAGATGATGTAATGATTTTGAGAAATAATGTTATATAAAATAGATCATAATCAACTGTGGTAATTTTTTCCTTAACGCAACTGGATTTTAAAGAAACTAAGAAGGGATTTTGTGCACAGCATGCCTATCTTTTCTACATTACGTAAGGACTAACGGTAATAAGATGAAAAGAAAAAAATACAATGCCATAAAGCATTGAATAAAAAGGAATAACTGAACACGCGTTTACGTTTTTTGAATACTAATTTTCAACGTGATATGCAAACGAATGCGAAATGTTGTTTAATGGATCTTGTCTCCAGCTTCTCCCCTAGTCCTAATTTAATACTTAAATAACCGTCCAAAAATCCCTCTGACGAGTTATGCTTTAGATGCTGCATTTATGCGGAGATGCTTAATATAATAGGTTCATATTAATTACTTTTTAAATATATTTTTGAAAATGAAAATTAACATCCTGTCTATAGTGTTAGTTGAAAGTATTTTTTAAAAAAATATTTAATTATAATTTTAAATTGATTTACGAATTTCATACTTTTATTTCGAATTAAATTAAATTAATTAGCGTACATGCGTGCTTTTAAACATAAACTAAACTAAAAAAGAAAGAAAAAAAAAAGAGCTGCAATATTACTAGAAATCTGGGATTGTAGCTTAAACATAGACAAAAGCTTTTCTAGTGACGATATTACTTAAGTTGAAGTTATTTCGTTACAACGTTACTTACGAAAAAGCTGTATCGTAACAACACAGAAGGAAAAAAACTGCCTCTGCAAAACCTTAGATAACTGGAATTCCATAAACTTTTCTTGTAACGATGACGATTAGTTTTATCGAGTAACAATTTATAGATACAGTTATTTTTTAAGTAAAATTGACAGCATTACTAAGAAGCTGTACCATTACTGTAAAATTTTTAAGTAAATCAGTTTTTAGAGATTTTCTAGGACCACTACAGTTCTTTTATATAGTATATTAATTTATTCTATTTTCAATATCTAATTGCAACAGTTTGTATTGTAAAATTAGGCAATGTAAGTCCTAGTGGTAAACTTAAGGAAACCCCTCGGGACTTAGCTTCACTGACTTTATAAGTGATGGGATCTTATAACCGATTCACATACACATTTTTCAGTAAATAAACATCTATGCAACTAATCAAATACTTTATAGTACTTAAAATATATAAAAACTTGCTGATTAATGTGAAGCATTTGCACTTAGAAGGAATGCAAAAACCCTTTTCTTTAAGTAATTTTTTGAGTAACAGCAAAATTGTGAGTTGCTTGATTACTTTTGGCTGATAGCGGTGAAAAATCATTAAACTGATGTCTTGATTTTGAAACTTGATGAATTATTTCTAAATTATGGAGTAAAAGTCCAGGCCCGTCATTTAGGGGGGCAGGGGGTTAAATTGCACCCCCCCCGACTTTGAGAAATCAATGTATTTACATACAGTGGGCGTGATTTTTTATGTTTTCCGATGAAATTGCATAATGTTTGGACCCTTTGTCCCCCCCCTCCTGGAAAAGCTTCAAATGCCGGCCCTGTAAAAGGCCCTCCCCCCGCCCCTCGTCAAAAGAAAACTTTGAGAAATAATATGTTTGATGAACTCTTGAATCCATTTATCTTTTTATGTTTTGTTTTTACTCGGAGCTTTTCGACATTTTACACAGAAAAAACAATTAGAGATTATTTAAAACATCAAAATTTCAATCTCCCCCCAAAAAATATTCATATGTGTACCTTTCTGTGTCAAATGCTCTTTCGGTTAATACTTATTGGAAGCAAAACTGCCTGTTAAACCAAGATTTATAAGGAATGATTAGTAATTTACATCAAACTATATTTTTCTCTTAATCTGTTTTTTTTTTCTTTTTCTCTTTTGATACGACCGAAATAATTAAAATACAAATGTTTCATTACAAAGCCACATTGGAGATAATTTTTTTCTCCTTGAAAATAATCCCTTTTCCAGTTAGTAGAAATTAATACTACTTTGAAACCTCAGTAAAATGTAACAAAAAATGAGAATGGTCATTAAAACGTGCATTAAAACTATTTATATTTTATTTACTTCCTTTATTAGTTTTATTCATGAGAAAACCAAAATAAAAACATTATTCTGCTTTCAATATTTATCAGAAGTTTAAGAGAGATATCTCTATCTGATACCTTACTACCTAATCTTAAGACTTAATCACGTGGTTTTTTCTTATGTCTCACTTCTTAAAAATATGTTGACTCCTGATTTAATTTTCCCTGCTGGTATTCATTAAATTTGACATTCAGTTCTGTTAAATCGGCTATAAAAATAATCTTTGCAGCTAGGATTATAAAAAGGTGAGGACTTCAGTGATGGGGTGCGTTTTCGTAAACAAGCATTCATGTGCATATTTTTTTTCCTCGTAAATTTTCTCCTCTGTTTAGTTGTGATCTTTATCTTAAATTATACATGAGGGCTTGCTTTAACTTTTGCCGCCGCCAGAGTGCTTTGGCATGTAGGTAGCGAATAGGTATCGCAAAGTCAGAAGGTGTTGGGTTTCATACTTACTGCACTGATAGCAGGAACTATTTTTCCTTATTGAGTTTATCTGATTTAATTTTATCTTATCTTCACTAGTGACACTATTTTTACTAACTAAGTTTATCTTATTTAATATTATCTTATCTTCAATAGTGGCACTATTATTACTTATTAAGTTTATCTTATTTAATTTTATCTTATCTTCACTAGTGGTACAATTTTTACTTATTAAGTTTATCTTATTTAATTTTATATGATCTTCACTAGTGGCACTATTATTACTTGTTAAGTTTATCTTATTTAATTTTAGCTTATCTTCACTAGTGCTGCAATTTTTACTTATTAAGTTTATCTTATGAATAGGTATCGCAAAGTCACGCAAAGTCAGAAGGTGTTGGGTTTCATACTTACTGCACTGGTAGCAGGAACTATTTTTCCTTATTGTTTTTATCTTATTTAATTTTATCTTATCTTCACTAGTGGTACAATTTTTACTTACTGTCTGTTTGCGTATTGTGCGCCTGGCAGCCACGAACTCTTCCATTTGAAAAAGGGAAGATAGGTTTAGGATGCGCACTTCCCGATGCCTTCAGTTTTTGTTCGCTCGCTACTTCCTCGTTGCATCCCCCCCCCCTATTTCGAGAAAGTCAGAAGAGAAAGGCGCGTGCGCAGATGCGACGAAGGTCTCGCGAAAAAATATTAGACAGTATTAAGTTTATCTAATTTAATTTTATCTGATCTTCACTAGTGGTACTATTTTTACTTATTAAGTTTATTTTCTTTAATTTTATCTTATCTTCACTAGTTTTTACTTACTAAGTTTATCTTATTTAATATTGTCTTATCTTCAATAGTGGTACTATATTGACTTATTAAGTTTATCGTATTTAATTTTATCTTATCTTCACTAGTGGTACAATTTTTACTTATTAAGTTTACACATTTAATTTTATTTGATATTCACTAGTGGCACTATTATTACTTATTAAGTTTATCTTATTTAATTTTATCTGATCTTCACTCGTGGTACTATTTTTACTTATTAAGTTTATCTTATCTTCACTAGTGGACTTAATTCTACATACTTTTCAAAGATTTCTTCATTTAACATTCTGTAGAGAAATGTTAGATTTATTTATTTAACTCAAATCCTTTATTTATAACTTCTTTAACATGTACGTATTCATTTCATGTCAACATTAGGTATTTTTTTATTTTAAATTATTAAACAATATCGAATGTTGCAATAATTAATAAATTCACAATGTTAAACCAATATTCACTTATCAATAATACATTAATTATTAAGAGAATATATTTTGTAGGAAATCTATTAATTGTGTAAATAAATCAAAATTCGTTTGAAGACGATTTTCGTTTATAGTTTGCATTGAAAAATGAAATAAAATAAAGGTAATATTCACATGAAATAAATACATACAAACTAGAAAAGTTATATAAATAAATGATTTAAGTGAAATAAATAAATCTAATAATTCATTATACGTTGTTAAATGATGAACTCTTTAAAAAATTGAAAAATGTCAAGAATCAAGTCCACTAGAAAAGTATCAATTATAAGTTCAATAAATGTAGTGTATAAAATTCTTAAAATTAATGCTTTTTATCGGCTTTTCAGTGCAAGCGACAACTAAAAACAGAATTAGGGCAATGTGAGACAAAGTAAAGTAGCAGGGTAAAGTGCATTTGTAGGATATTTTACTGTGCCAATGTCTATCTAGAGACGTATAAGTGAACAAGTTTATTTAAAGGGCTAAAACGCAACATAGGTTCTAATGAGAGAGTGAATAAGAATGTTTCTATGGAAAAAGGACATATTACTACGATTTGGCAATAATTGTAACTTACCTATAATGATAAAGGGAAAACAAAAATTGTAGCAAACTTAGTTACAAACTGTTCCCTTTAAAACGATGCATAATAGATAATGTCCCTCTCCGAACTCTAGTTCATGCGGATAAAATGCCTTCCGTGAGCAATAAAGGCGAAAGATTAAAGAGGAAAGTGAAGAAAAATGCTTATTTTTTAAGGAAATTAAATTAATTTTTTTTACATTTTAGGGAAAATTCGGCGTATAAGTGAAATATTTATCTTTAGAGCTACGCATAAACGAATGATACTATCATTATTTTGTTATGGAATGTGCTGGGACCATTCAAAATCGTCGTATAAGTGGAAAAAGCGCATAAATGAGGCGGCGTATAAGAGAGAGTTCACTGTATATTTTAACTAATTTCTTAACCCTTTATGTCCTAAATTAATTTATCAATGAATTTTTATGTTTTTTTTTGGGGGGGGGGGTGTGAGTTGCAAATACATCAAAAAACATTTCTGTACCTCAGAACCAGACTAACGTAAGTCCATTTTCGTCATATTTCAGTAGAGGGGAAAAACGATGTATTCGACAATCGTTTTTCCCCTCTACCGAAAAATGACGAAAATGGACTTACGTTAGTCTGGTTCTGAGGTACAGATTTTTGCCGAACACAAAAATTTTTAAAATTTTTGGGGGGTTAAGGCCCCCTACGCCTTAGGGCCCCCAAGAAAACTATTTCCGATCGCAGATACCATGTGTCGACCTCTCAGCGAAGTAGAAGGAGCGATGCTCAAAAGCTTCAACATGATTCCAGCCATTTAGGATTCATAATACAGTGAACTCTCACTTATACACCGCCTCATTTATGCGCCTTTTTCACTTATACGACGATTTTGAATGGTCCCAGCACATTCCATAGCAAAATAATGATAGTATCATTCGTTTATGCGTCGCTCTAAAGATAAATATTTCACTTAAGCGCCGAATTTTCATTAAAATCTTTAAAAAAAATTTATTTTCTTCAAAAAAATAGCATTTTTCTTCTTTAATCTTTCGCCTTTATTGCTCAGGGATGCCATTTTTTCGCTTGAACTAGCGTTCGGAGAGGGACAATTATCTATTATGCATCGTTTTAAAGGGAACAGGTTTGTAATTAGGTATGCTACAATTTTTGTTTTCTCTTTATCATTGTAATTACGTTACAGTGATTGCCAAACCGTAGTAATATGCATCTTTTCTATAGAAACATTCTTATTCACTCTCTCATTCGAAACTATGTTGCGTTTTAGTCCTTTAAACAGGCTTGCTCACTTATACGTCTCTCTCACTTATGCGCCTTTTTCTGTTGGTCCCTTGGGCCGGCGTACAAGTGAGAATTCACTGTAATTTCTTAACCCTTTATGTACCAAATTAATTTATCAATGAATTTTTATGTTTTTTTTTTTTTTTTTGAGTTGCAAATACATCAAAAAAAAAAAAACATTTTTGCCGAACACAAAAATTTTGAAATTTTTGGGGGGGTTAAGGCCCCCTACGCCTTAGAGCCCCTTAAGAAAACTGTTTTCGATCACAGGTACCATCTTTCGGCCTCTCAACAAAGTACAAGGAGTGATACTCAAAAGCTTCGGCATGATTCCAGCCATTTAGGATCCATAATACTAAATGAATATAAGCGGGACATCTGAGTCCCGTCGGGGCCTAAAGGGTTAAACATATATAGTCGAGCCCGCTCATTAGAATATCGGTTAAAAGAATATCCCGCTTAATACAATACATTTTCAATGTACCAAATCGCTATTATGCATTATTTTGATCCCGGATAATGGAATCTCCCGCTTATTTGAATATTTTTTCGTGGCGAAATGGCTATTCCATTAAGCGGGTTTGAATGTAGTTGATTTTAGTCAAAATAAATAAAAATAAATTAAAGACATAGCTCCAAACATTAAGGAAAATAATAATACGAACTGTTTACAAAATTTGATCCACATATTTTAATGTTTTGAGTTTTATCGAAAATAATTTTGATTATGACTAGAATTTTTTTTAATTAACCTCTATTTTAACTAGTCTTTCCCCAGAGCTCAACTGCTATTACAACCACATATTTGCCATTTATGAGGATACGAATAATATCTAATATTGATGTAGGGTTGGTTCGGGTAAGTGGGCCACTGGGGTAAGTGCCCCCCCCCTCCTTAAAACTGAAATACGCATATGGTTTTTATACTTTTTTATACTGATCATGTTATATTTTATCCCAGTGATTGGTTTTGCATTTGGGTTTCATAGAAAAAATTTTTGGATCAGATAACTTATGTCAAAAAAATTTCTTTTTTTTTTTTTTTTTTTGCGAGTTCAAGCAACATTTTTCAAAGAAGTGTTTCAAGGTTAGTTTTTATTATTTTTTCTATGTTCATCAAGTTTTCTTGTAGAGTTTAACATGAAGAAATTTTTACGCAAAGTATTATTAATAAGTGTTTAAGGGGAGGGGTCCCACTTACCCCGTAGTTTTTCCTTAGTAGAGTAAGTGGGTCCCCTCAAAAAATGATGATTTCAAAATAAAAAGCAGTTCTGAGGAAGCAATTTCTAAGATGAAATGAAAGATAATGATGCAGACCTAGAAGGAATTGATGATTCAGCTATGAAAACGGCAAAAACTGGTAACTACGTATTTGATAAACTTGCATCAAAGAAAACCATAAAGTATTATGGAGTTCTAATTTTAGAGTAGGATACAAATGAAAAAATTACTGCTAAATTTGATAGAAAGAATAGAAATAGCTACACGTTTAATTGGTTTAAGTGATGTTAGAATTATAAATGAAGATGAAATGATAATGTTTCTCCCTCAGCAAACTTCAAATAGACGCTGCCCATTAAGTGTTTCCATTTGTTTTCAACCTATATATTTCTTATTTTACCAAAATTCATCTTAATCGACTCTATTATGTTTATTTAACACTAATTTATATGTAAAAGCAAAAAATAATAAGTAACGGCTTTTAATGAATTTCACAGACACAATTGTTTTGTATTCCGCTTTATAATTTTCTGTCATACACATTTAAATGTAAGTAGATATTTCGTTAATGGATACTAGGGTGGGGCGAAAAATAAAAAGTTTTTCAGAT